>CAUDMG010000724.1:0-97007 GCA_958450375.1 Homarus gammarus | reverse complement strand
TAACCTGGTCGCTAATTACCAGGTGGCCGTGACGTTAGTAAGGACTCGCTGATGTCTCCATTAGACTACAAATTGAACCCAACATGTCATCACGCCTCCATCTACCTCCTCTGTCTCTACCTGTGTCTGTTTCTATCTCTCTCTGTTCATTTCTCTCCTTTATCTCTGTCTGTATCCTTTAACTCTCTTTGTGATAATTCTGTGAGTTTTATCTTTGTTTTTATCGTTTTTATACGTTTTTATTCTTTATCTCTTCCTTGGGTAGAGCAACATCCTGGTTCTGCTGCCCACGACTCTCACAGCAGAACCAAACGTTTGTGTGTAGGAAAACCCAAAACAACACCTGGACATCGCTCTGACCAGTGGCGAGATCTGTTTATTCCAGAGGACAGCACTCAACTGACTCAGGAATAATCCAAGAGAAATCCCCACGAATAAATCCTTGACCCTTGCCACACACATTCCACCCAAAAAAATATCAAGCTTCAGAAAAAATACTAAAAATATTATACTCAGGCGCCATAAAAATCCTTCAACTTTGATATCAAAGAAACAAATCTCAGGTGTATTGATTTTTGAAGTACTCACACGATACAGCCCCGGACATGACCCACACACACACACACACACAGACAGACACACAGACACACACACACACACACACACACACACACACACACACTCTCTCGTCTCCCAAGGTAGGTGAGACGACACTGGTTTGTTCATGACATATCCCATGACTTTCAATGACCCTGAAGGCTTCAGGTCCATGCTGCGCACTGTTCCAGGAAGCCTTGTCTCGCTAGCAGCCAAGTTGGATGGGAGGACATACAACTGCAGCCAACCTACGTATTCCGTCGCTGTTGTAAGGTGATATTGCAATTGCAGGGACGTCTCGAGGTCTCTGTCCGCTTGGCGATACCCCCCCCCCCCTCCCCTGTGCTTTGTTTGCATGCCTGTCTGTTTGAATGTTGATTTAATTTTCCTTCCTCTCTTTCCCCCCTCTCCTTTCTTTCCTCCTTTCCTGAGCTCTTCTTCTTCCCTCCCTTATTTCTTCCCCATCCACTTCCCTTCCTACTGGCCAGCCTCCCTACCTACCTACCTCCTTTACTATCTGTTTACATGCCTCCTTCCCTCCATCTCTCCCCTTAACCTTCTTACCTCTCTCCCTACCTGCCAGCCTGCCGGAAACCTCCCACTGAAACGCTTCCCGACGGAGATACAACAGCTTCGTGTGGTGCCAAGTTGTGGAGTATTGTTGTGTTGAAGATAGTTCCCGCCTCCCATCGTTGTCTCCAGGCGGTATTGATTCGCTTAATTTGCATATTTGGAGGATGTGTACAGCGACCAACGAACACGCACACACACACGCACACACGCCAGCACACACATATAAACCTATACACAGACGCGAACACGAACGCACTCAACTATTTATTTATGTACATGTATAACCAACCACGACCAAGCACAGATACGTGAGTACACATACATATGAGCTTTTACACACACACACACACACACACACACTCAAACATTCTAACTCTTACTATTGGAAATCTTTATTTTCTCTCCTTTTCTACCCCCCCCCCTTTCTCCCCCTCTCTCTTTTCTTTATTTTTGTTTCTGCCTTTTACACACTTTCCCTTTGTCTCTTGTTCATTTCCTTTTTTATGTCTATCTGTCTGTCTGTCTGTCTGTCGGCCTGTCTGTCTGTCTGTCTGTCGGTCTGTCTGTCTGTCTGTCTGTCTGTCGGTCTGTCTGTCTGTCTGTCGGTCTGTCTGTCAAACATCACAAGTGGTCAAGTTTCCTCAGGGTCAGAGGTTTGTCGTGCTCCTTGCCTCAACACGCTCGGTCCTCCTCCTCTTACTTGTCAACTAGTGTGGTAATTATTATCATTTTGGTGGAGTTAATAAAAAAAAGATGGAACTATGTAATGAGAAAACAAAGAAAATAACCCCAGTCAGCTGTTCCCTTAATGAAATAATTCTTACTTATGTAAATAGAAAGGTCATACATATCATTAAATTACAGTAAAGTGACATAGCTATTAAAAAATACTGCTTGTGTACTTACCGAGGGCCATCCGAGTGACGTCATATCGTGGTGACGTCGGAACCTAATGACATCATGGCTTCACATTCAGATGTTTGTAAACAAAAATCCCACACACGCACACACACACATAGTCACAGTAATTATTAGAGAAGGTAAATGTTAATATAAAATTATTATGATTAGCTGCTCAAAAGGTCGTTGTGTATAAAGATGTCATAAACATGTAAATTTTTTGTTCGCTCCTTTCTTAGTTTTTTTTTTACGTCTTTTCAATCATTTAATCATATTTCATAATATTCTTTAGAGTTATGTTCACGTATTGTCACATTAGAAATTTTGCACAAGCACTTACTGTAAAAAATATTAAAGAAAACTGTTGCAATACACTGTCACCGTCATATAAACAAACTCGTCTGGCGAAAAATGCTGCGCCTTTATCATTTCACAATATCATAACTTTTTTTTCTATTTTATACGATAATCAATATTACAGAAATTAATAATATATAACACATATATACAGTATATATATATATATATATATATATATATATAATATATATATATATATATATATATATATATATATATATATGCAAGTAAATCACTGTAGGTGCGTGTGATCTAGGTATATGCTGATAACCACCAGGAAAGAAGAAAACACGAAGTTCCCAAGCGCTTTCGTGTAATTCACATCTTCAGGGGTGAGTACAGACTAGTCTGTACTCACCCCTGAAGATGTGAATTACACGAAAGCGCTAGGGAACTTCGTGTTTTCTTCTTTCCTGGAGGTTATCAGCATATATATATATATATGTATATATATATATATTTATATATATAATATATATATAATATATATATATATAGACCGGATAGTTAAAATTATGTAAATTAAATTCCACGTCACAACCAAGGAGCTTTAATACTCGGTCACAACTCACGGGCACTAAGAGGTGTACCGCCGCTCACTCTGCCATTATATTATCGTCTGTCGACCAGTGTCCAATAGTGACAATAATTTGCTCTTGAATTACCGTAATCTATGCTTGTGTGACTTTCCCCGAATAGTAATTTACAGAAACAACCTTCAGAGGAATTTTTGAAATGATATTCAGTGGATTATGAAGCAAGGGAATGTAATAGGAAACGAAAACAATGCCGTTGTCCATTTATTTGTTCCAGTGATCGCTGGCAACGTTCTATAAGAAGTTACCTATTAAATTTTGGTACTTGTAATATAGAGTGATACTATATACACCTTTAATTGTTCAAAGTGAGAAAAAGTGATACATTAAAATGATTTAGTGGTAAAATAACACAGATAAGTGGTGGTGAGTGTGTGTGTTTGCGACGTGAAGCCATGACGTCATCAACCAGCGGTCGGTGAGTCCTCAAACAATATTACAACAAATATACTTAATAAGCTTTTGCTCATTACTTTTCAGTCAAAATTTTATATTGAACAATTTTTTATTAGTAAAATAATTATATTAATCATTTTATTCAAAGATTTAATCAAAGGACCTTTAAATCTCCTTGATTTAAGTGCTATTTTAGCCCACTTGTTATTTTTTTTAATTATTTGTTTCAAAGTGTCTAAGTCCTTTCATATTTAAATGAATGTTGTTAATTTAGTGTCAATGTGGACTGAAAGCTTATTATATTTATAGTTGTTACATAATATGTTTAGAATTTTAGCGTTCGTAAATGCTCAGATGTGATGTATAATAATAATTATAATAATAATAATAATAATTATTAATTATTTTTATTATTAAATATTCTTATTATATATATTTCGTTGTATTTTATCATATTCATTTTACACTAACTGTAGTGTATATCTCGTGATCTTTAAAAGTATTGATAACAAGTGACCGTGCAGTACACCCCCCCCCCCCCTCCACACACACAAACACAAATGCAACAAAGTCTTATCCATGGTATTGTTGGCCATAAACTAGGAAAATGGTTGGACAGCAAGACAGAATACCCCGGAGAGTGATATGTTTGTGTATGAGAGTTGGGCTATTTTAAAGTGTTATTTATACCCAGGTATTACCAGTCCTGTATATATGTGATATAAGTAAGTGCAGTAAGAATTGTATGCAGGAGATGGTTTATAAGTTATTTGTGGAGTAATTATACAAATAATATTAATTTATACTTTATTTTTAGTTTACACAAAAACATAAACAAAAAGAAAACAACGTGGATTAATCACTTTTGTTTCATAGCAGTTTTCAGGCGGCGCTCCTTGGCCCTGGCATGGGCCTGTTGGGCAGCAGCTTTACGGGCTTCAGCGACCCTGTTAGTTGGGTGCTCAGCCTTTGATTTGAGATTACCTTTGGCCCCTGGGACCAAGGTATTCTTGGCCCGAGTTTTCAGGCGGTGCTCCATGGCTATGGCATGGGCCTGTTGGGCAGCAGCTTTACGGGCTTCAGCGACCCTGTTAGCTGGGTGCTCAGCCTTTGATTTGAGATTACCTTTGGCCCCTGGGACCAAGGTATTCTTGGCCTGAGTTTTCAGGCGGTGCTCCATGGCTATGGCCCGGGCCTGTTGGGCAGCAGCTTTACGGGCTTCAGCAACCCTGTTAGCTGGGTGCTCAGCCTTTGATTTGAGATGACCTTTGGCCCCTGGGACAAAGGTATTCTTGGCCTGGTGAGGAGGCCTATTGGCCCGGAGCTTTTGTGCAGCAGCTCTACGGGGCACTTCTTGGGGAGTATCCCCTTCGGTGGCCACCTCCAGGGGAGTGTCCTCTTCGGTGACCACCTCGAAGGGAGTGTCCTCTTCGGTGGCCACCTCCAGGGGAGTGTCCTCTTCGGTGACCACCTCGAAGGGAGTGGCCTCTTCGGTGACCACCTCCAGGGGAGTGTCCTCTTCGGTGACCACCTCCAGGGGAGTGACCTCTTCGGTGACCACCTCCAGGGGAGTGACCTCTTCGGTGACCACCTCGAAGGGAGTGACCTCTTCGGTGACCCTCCAAGGGAGTGACCTCTTCGGTGACCACCTCCAAGGGAGTGTCCTCTTCGGTGACCACCTCCAGGGGAGTGACCTCTTCGGTGACCACCTCCAGGGGAGTGACCTCTTCGGTGACCACCTCGAAGGGAGTGACCTCTTCGGTGACCACCTCCAAGGGAGTGTCCTCTTCGGTGACCACCTCCAGGGGAGTGTCCTCTTCGGTGACCACCTCCAGGGGAGTGTCCTCTTCGGTGACCACCTCGAAGGGCGTGCCCTCTTCGGTGGCCACCTCCAGGGGAGTGTCCTCTTCGGTGACCACCTCCAAGGGAGTGTCCTCTTCGGTGACCACCTCCAGGGGAGTGTCCTCTTCGGTGACCACCTCCAGGGGAGTGTCCTCTTCGGTGACCACCTCCAGGGGAGTGTCCTCTTCGGTGATCACCTCCAAGGGACTGTCCTCTTCGGTGACCACCTCCAAGGGAGTGTCCTCTTCGGTGACCACCTCCAAGGGAGTGTCCTCTTCGGTGACCACATCCAAGGGAGTGTCCTCTTCGGTGACCACCTCCAAGGGAGTGTCATTGTCGGTGACCACCTCCAAGGGAGTGTCCTCTTCGGTGACCACCTCCAAGGGAGTGTCCTTTTCAGTGACCACCTCCAAGGGAGTGTCATTGTCGGTGACCACCTCCATGGGGGTGTCACTTTCGGTGACCACCTCCAAGGGAGTGTCCTCTTCGGTGACCACCTCCAGGGGAGTGTCACTGTCGGTGATCACCTCCATGGGGGTGTCACTTTCGGTGACCACCTCCTGGGAAGTGTCACTGTCGCTGACCACCGCCATGGGGGTGTCACTGTCGGTGACCACCTCCTGGGGAGTGTCACTGCCGGCGATCACTTTCTGGGGAGCGTCACTGTCGGTGACCACTTGGGGACTGTCACTTGTTGTGGTGAAGGAGGCAAGGCCTTTGTTGATGAGCTGCTATGATTTAATAGCATTATCTAGCATCACGCAAATAGTTTCTGTGTTGAAGCGTTCTTTTGTAAAGTCTAATTTGAATTTCTTCAACACCACTGGAGGATACACCACATATTCATATCTGTAGTACCCCTGCTTAGTCTGTCTTCCGCACTTGGCGGAATAATAGAACATTATCCCCTTGTCTGGTAAGATTCTCAGGTTTTTTACCTGGTACCGTAGGTACCCGCATCCTTGTACTACGGTCATGTTGTGGTAACGGAGGTCTTCCAGATCTGCAATTTTATCCAACACAAAGTTTACGTTTGTGTAAGGGGGAATTTCAAGGGAGACGCTGTAGCCCACAACCCTTACACCATTTAACTTTGTGTAAGCCTCGGCTAACTCGTCCACCACGCTACGGAGTTTGCTAGCAGCTGCCAGGAAAAAACCTTTGTTGTATTTTCCCATTTTGACCACTTCCTGGGGAGTGTCACTGTCGGTGACCACCTCCTGGAGAGTGTCACTCTCGTTGACCACCTCCTGAGGAGTGTCACTGTCGGTGACCACCTCCTGAGGAGTGTCACTGCCGGTGACCACATTCTGGAGGTTTTCACTGTCGGTGGCAACCTCTTGGGGAGTGTCACTGTCGGTGACCACCTCCAGGGGAGTGTCACTGTCGGTGACCACCTCCTCGGGAGTGACTCCTTCGGTGGTCACCTGGGGACTCTCACTTGTTGTGGTGCAGGGGGACGGGTGAGAGGTGAGCAGCTTCACTGAGTCGGTAATAAAGTAATGCATTAAGCAAATAGTTTCTCTATCGAAACTTTCCTTTTTGAAACAAATTTTGAATTCCTGCAGCGCCAATCGTGGATTCACCACGTATTCAAATTTGACATACCCGTTCTTAGTTTGCTTTCCGGTCAAGGCGGAATAATAAAACATTATCCCCTTACATGGAATCTTCTCCAGTTTTTTTACCTCTTCCCGTAGGTACGAACATCCTTGTAGGACGGTCTTGTTGTTGGAACGGAGGTCTTCCAGATCTGCAATTTTATCCAACACAAAGTTTACGTTTGTGTTTGGGGGAATTTCAAGGGAGACGCTGTAGCCCACAACCCTTACACCACTTAAAGTGGTGTAAGCCTCGGCTAACTCGGCGTCTATGCCTTGGAGATTACTCGTAGTTTCTTGCACAAATCTTTTGTACTGATCACACATTTTGAAAAGAAAATGTTTTATATATATATATATATATAATAAAGGCACCCCAGGAGCCCAAGGCTCCTCAGGCACTTGTGAAAGAATGTAGTAAGAGGTTACCCGCTACTACAGAGCTGAGTGATGATGTAAACTACAGTGATGACGTGTAGTGATGCTATGAACTGTGTAGTGATGACGTGTAGTGATGCTATGAACTGTGTGGTGATGATGTGTAGTGATGCTATGAACTGTGTAGTGATGACGTGTAGTGATGCTATGAACTATGTAGTGATGATGTGTAGTGAAATTATGAACTGTGTAGTTATGATATGAACTATAGTGATGATGTATAGTGATGCTATGAACTGTGTACTGATGATGTGTAGTGATGCTATGAACTGTGTAGTGATGACGTGTAGTGATGCTATGAACTGTGTGGTGATGATGTGTAGTGATGCTATGAACTGTGTAGTGATGACGTGTAGTGATGCTATGAACTATGTAGTGATGATGTGTAGTGAAATTATGAACTGTGTAGTTATGATATGAACTGTGTAGTGATGATGTACAGTGATGCTATGAACTGTGTAGTGATGATGTGTAGTGATGCTATGAACTGTGTAGTTATGATATGAACTATAGTGATGATGTATAGTGATGCTATGAACTGTGTAGTGATGATGTGTAGTGATACTATGAACTGTGTAGTTATGATATGAACTATAGTGATGATGTATAGTGATGCTATGAACTGTGTAGTGATGATGTGTAGTGATACTATGAACTGTGTAGTTATGATATGAACTATAGTGATGATGTATAGTGATGCTATGAACTGTGTAGTGATGATGTGTAGTGATACTATGAACTGTGTAGTTATGATATGAACTATAGTGATGAGGTATAGTGATGCTATGAACTGTGTAGCGATGATGTGTAGTGATACTATGAACTGTGTAGTGATGACGTGTAGTGATACTATGAAGTGTGTAGTGATGATGTGTAGTGATACTATGAAGTGTGTAGTTATGATGTGAACTATAGTGATGATGTATAAAGATGCTACGAACTGTGTAGTTATGATATAAACTATAGTGATGATGTATAGTGATGCTATGAACTGTGTAGTGATGATGTGTAGTGATACTATGAACTGTGTAGTTATGATATGAACTATAGTGATGAGGTATAGTGATGCTATGAACTGTGTAGCGATGATGTGTAGTGATACTATGAACTGTGTAGTGATGACGTGTAGTGATACTATGAAGTGTGTAGTGATGATGTGTAGTGATACTATGAAGTGTGTAGTTATGATGTGAACTATAGTGATGATGTATAAAGATGCTACGAACTGTGTAGTTATGATATAAACTATAGTGATGATGTATAGTGATGCTATGAACTGTGTAGTGATGATGTGTAGTGATACTATGAACTGTGTAGTGATGACGTGTAGTGATACTATGAAGTGTGTAGTTATGATGTGAACTATAGTGATGATGTATAAAGATGCTACGAACTGTGTAGTTATGATATAAACTATAGTGATGATGTATAGTGATGCTATGAACTGTGTAGTGATGATGTGTAGTGATACTATGAACTGTGTAGTGATGATGTGTAGTGATACTATGAACTGTGTAGTTATAATGTGAACTGTAGTGATGATGTATGGTGATGCTATGAACTGTGTAGAGAGAGAGAGAGTGAGAGAGAGAGTCACTCCCCGGACAGAGTTATGCTGCGCCTTCTGTCAAATACTAACAAACTTAAATGAACTGTCAGGTGGAGCCTTTGAAGTAGTGTAGTGTGTAACCTGGCAAGTCAAACACACACACTAGAATAAACGCTCAACACATATACTTATATACCTTCATTAATGGTTGTACATAAACACTCATGTGTATATAAAAACAATAAGACACACCAATTTATCTTAAAGGTAATTGAACAGTATTTAACGGATCTCCCGCTAACGTAACTTTCAACAGTAAAGTTTTAATTAATTCGGGGAAGTTGTTACTATGAGACAGACAGATAGATGGACTAACAGTTAGACAGATAGTTGGACAGACAGATGGACACACAGACAGACTGGTTAGGTTAGGTTAGGTCTGCAGAACCATCGCCAAACATCTCCATCACCACTACACCAAGCAGGAGCAGGAACCATCACCAAACCATCACCATCACCACTACACCAAGCAGGAGCAGGAACCATCACCACACATCACTATCACCACTACACGAAGCAGGAGCAGGAACCATCACCACACATTACCATCACCACTACTCCAAGCAGGAGCAGAAACCATCACCACACATCACCATCACCACTACTCCAAGAAGGAGCAGGACCATCACCACACCATCACCACTACTCCAAGCAGGAGCAGGAACCATCACCACACATCACCATCACCACTACTCCAAGCAGGAGCAGGAACCATCACCACACCATCACCATCACCACTACTCCAAGCAGGAGCAGGAACCATCACCATACCATCACCACTACACCAAGCAGTAGCAGGAACCATCACCACACCATCACCATCACCACTACACCAAGCAGTAGCAGGAACCATCACCACACATCACCATCACCACTACACCAAGCAGGAGCAGGAACCATCACCACACATCACCATCACCACTACACCAAGCAGGAGCAGGAACCATCACCACACCATCACCACTACACCACTTACTTATAGCAGTCCTTCAAAGTCGACGACGACGTTGCTCTAGATGAAATGATTGATAAATTATGTGTTATTCCTCTGATTCCTCCGTAGATGACTATGGAGTCCAATTCTGGAGGCGCAGATTTTGTTGCATACGTGACGCGGATACTGTCTATTGAAAGGAATTATTCCCTGAGACCTCTGATGTCGCTGGGCTCGTTTAGTAGCTCTCTTTTGGTTCAGTGAGGTCTCAAGTGTTTCCGCTCCTCTATGGCATGTTGAGCGCCATAAGGAACGGTCTGGGGCTAGTTACTCCAGTGAATTTGGTTTTATATTACAGCACTTGAGAAGAGTTTTAGAGTGGTCCTTATATCTCTTTTTCTGTCCTCCTTCTGAGCCGTTTCCATGTGAGAGCTTGCCATATAATGTTTGTCTTGGGAGCCGGTGGTCTGGTATCCTGATAACATGTTCAAGCTAGATTTACAAAGTGGTCCAAACAATTCTGGACCAACATATCAATCAATCCTGGAAGAACAACGGTAATTTTGTTGTATTGCACTATTGATTTATGATACCTTTTACCTCGGCTCAAAACAACCCCCTTACACCAGAACCGATTATAAACCAACTCCTGACGATTTAATAAGAGTTAGCGAGGAGTAATTCCCTTTGTGAACCCATCAAGTACTCAATGTTGACAGAGTATTGGGATGGTTTGTTTGTTTATTTTTTGTTGATTGTTTAAATATATGTGGGAAGGACTTAACGAACTAGTAGAATGGTGTGTTGGAGTGATGTGTGTGTGTGTGTGTGTGTGTGTGTGAGTGTGTGCGTATTGTTCCACGTAATAAAAGAAAGAGAAAAAGATACGAAACACTAATACAAATGTTCGTTTTATCTTAATTACAGGTAAGAGTAACAACACATTAGACTAATTCCCATTACCCAAGCATTAGTATAAACAGTTTTTAACTAGCCTCGTTCCTCAGGTCGGGGCCCACACCAGACACGTCATAACACTGTCTAAATTACATCACCGACAATATACTTGACCTTCGAGTCACTTGCAGTCTCGTTGGGCGGTAATGGACGGCCTCACCCACAAAGAAACTTAAGTTATTGCTTATTGGAACCGTGTGAAGCAGCCGCCGCCAGCCAGTCCGTGTGTTAATGGTAAATTGTGATTTGGAACGAATGAGGCCGACAATAAATACGTCCCCAGACTATTGCACTGTGTTTCCCCCAACCTCAGCTCAAGCGCCAGTTTTTGGAACCAATTACCAAACGCAATTGCTACTATGCTTGTTAAAAAATATTTGGAGATTGTCCTCATTCCGGAACTACTTAAACTCGATATGACCTCAGAAAAAGACCATTTAATGTCGATTTTAGAGGCATTTAAAGGGAGTTGACGAGACACCAACTTTAATGAGAGTCGAGCAACTGGAGCCTAGCATTTTCAACCTAATTACCTGGCTGTAAAGGTCATGGAACGTCTCCAAATTACACTTCATTATTATTATTTGATATGTTAATGAGAGAGAGAGAAAAAACTCTAAACAGTATGGGAAATAACTTCTACCTGTAATGTATAATGATTCTTGGTCATTCTTTCCGAAAACGAAAATAATAATTACTCATAAACCAATAAATATAACTCGTTCATTCTCATCCAAACAGTTAAATTAATTCATTCATTCCTAAATCATTGATAATTTTATAGTCCAGTGTATAAACCCCGTAGAAACAATGCATAACTCCAAGCAATGTATAACCCTTAGCACCAATGTATTACTCTCCTTTAGCACCGATGTATAACCCTTAGCACCAATGTATAACCCGTAGCACCAATGTATAACCCGTAGCACCAATGTATTACTCTCCTTTAGCAACAATGTATAACCCGTAGCACCAATGTATAGCCCGTAGCACCAATGAATAACCCGTTACCAATGTATAACTCGTAACACCAATGTATAACCCTTAGCACCAATGTATAACCCGTAGTACCAATGTATTACTCTCCTCTAGCACCAATGTATAACCCGTAGCACCAATGTATTACTCTCCTCTAGCACCAATGTATAACCCGTAGCACCAATGTATAACCCAGGCCACAATACACACTGGCCCAGAACGTCGAGGCCAGATAGTAAACACCGCCAGACAGCCACAGAAGGTGACAGGACATTACGCCTCTTGATCACAGTAATTGTTATGTGATCATTGGACCTCAGGTAAATGTCAAGGGAATAATTACTGTATGAGCGTGAGGTGAGGTTGTAACAGTGATCATCCTAGCTGTGTGTGTGTGTTGTGTGGGTAAGGATGGGAGAAGGATGGATGGGAGGGGGAGAGTGGTGGTTTTGGCATGGGGGGGGGGGGGGGTATGGAGGAGAGGGGAGTGAGAGGAGAGGGACTGCATGTGGGAGAAGGTGAAGGAGAGAGAGAAGCATAAGGATAGACGAGGAAAAAACACACAAACTAATAACCAAAACAACAACAACATCTCACCTGTACTTCCCTCCCCAGGTGTGTTATCATGAACCAGGTATATATAGGAAGCTTTTTGTCAACTTAATTCCGCGAACAAATATTGTGTGGTATTTTAGGATTCTTATTGTCTTGGGTAAAGCATTTGGACATCATCTTCTCTGTTGTCTTCTTGAAACTTAAACACCAGCTGTATCGTGAACAATGTGAACCCCATAATAGCATATTGGAATAAGTGCATCATCACTCCCAGTGCGCCAGAGGAAATGGGGGGAAGGGGGAGGGTTAGAGAGGATAGGAATGGTTGGGGGAAGGGAGGAGGAAGGAGGGATGGGGAAGAAGAGGAGGGAGAGGAAGAGCCATGTATCGCTCGGGCCCCGACAATACTTAAGATAAAGAGAGTAATTTAGAGTTTAATATTGGTGAACTGACAATAACTTCTGCCCGAAAAATACTGCAGCGCTCGCTTGGCGAGGAAGAGTGATGGCAGGGAATGTTTGGTGGGGGAGAGGGAGAGGGGGGTGTAGGAGGGGTGATGTGGGGGAGGGGATGATGAGAAGGGGAGAGAGAGAGAGAGAGAGAGAGAGAGAGAGCTCGTGTGTATGTGTGTTGGTGCCTGTAAAGATTATTGTCAGGTGGGGGAAGTTACTGTCAATTGAGATTTATTGCGTGTGTGTGTGTGTGTGTGTGTGTGTGTGTGTGTTTGAAAATGTGTCTTTTTGTCTGTATGTCTGTCCGTGTGAGTTGACAAAATAGCTTTGATCTTTGTGTAGGAATTATTGTTGCCTCATCATATCGACTCGTTGATAAACATTCCATCATGAAAATTGAATCTCAGGTAACTATTGATAGACAAACAGGTGTTGAATAAAATTTGTGGGTGTGTATGTGTGTGTATCAGTTCCAACCTGAGATATATATATATATATATATATACTGTGTATATATATATATATATATATATATATATATATATATATATATATATATATATTTTATATATATATATATATATGCAAGTAAATCACTGTAGGTGCGCGTGATCTAGGTATATGCTGATAACCACCAGGAAAGAAGAAAACACGAAGTTCCCAAGCGCTTTCGTGTAATTCACATCTTCAGGGGTGAGTACAGACTAGTCTGTACTCACCCCTGAAGATGTGAATTACACGAAAGCGCTTGGGAACTTCGTGTTTTCTTCTTTCCTGGTGGTTATCAGCATATATATATATATATATATATATATATATATATATATATAATCAACGACCTCACCAGCAAGGAATCGAACCCTCGACCTACTGGGTGTGACTAGGGAACGCTTACCGGCTAGGCCACAAGGACACTAAAAGCAGTTCAAGAGATTATCTCGTTTTTATTACAGTACCTTTGTCGTGTCGTCTTTCCCCTCAGGAGCTGATGACGGCTAGGGTGCTTCTGCCATTCACTTTCTCTCACCCTCGGAAAAGCTTCGTCTTAATTAACAGCATAGAAAATTTACTCATACAAAACAATGACAGGAGATGATTTCCTGTCTCTTCCTTGGTATAAATTACTTTGTCGTCAGCACCAAGGAAAAAGCGAGTTACATGTAATCTACACATAATTTTGATTAAATTTAGTCTACAATATAATGATCCAGATTAGATGACTTGTGAAATACTCTCACCAACTTCCAGTTCATGTCTGCACGAGGTTCTCAAGTCGTTACTCGAAACCTTTGTGTCTTTCAGCCATAGAAATCTGGATTCTTCTCACTTGGAAGAAAAATGCTTCTGTTTACATCCCGACACGAGAAATATCGCCGACCTTGACCATAGTGATAATATATGGAGCGGGGAGAGAAGAGGTATCGCCTCTTCTCCGATATTCTTGTCCCAACACCTACAATCCAGCGGAAAATAAAGACATTGACTCATCATGTTTATGGATTTTATTGGGGGAACATTAGGCTCTACGCGTGAGGTAAACAAGACGCCGCATCCCCTATGAATTAGCTTCGATCACGTGATGAAGTATTTTTGCTTCAGTCTTTTTAACAAAATTCAAATGAGAGGGATGTAGAGTATGTAACAATGGAAAGACTAAAGCAAATACCAATCAGTATTAGTACCAACAGAAAAATCGAAGTCTTAGATGATAAATGGATTTTTGACAAAATCTGGTAGTTGGGGAGACCAAGAGCAGTACACACTGGAACTAACCATGTGGGCTACGTCACTAATATAATACATGGTGTGCCAGTATAGAGTGCAGAAACTCATTCTTTCTGAGGCGTATCGAACATTGTGCGGTGAGCTGTAGTGTTTCTATAAGGTAAGAACAGTGTATCGGCCAATTTACGAGTGAGGAAAAAATTCAGTTTTGTTACGGATTGAAAAATAGCAGTGTACTGTACTAGTGGACCAAGAAATGTGTTGTATTAGTGAAGAGAAAAGATGATATAGGTTTAACGAGTCATAAATCATGGTTGACTTTAATGACTGTGGTGGTTATTCAGTTGAATTATAAAGAAACTAAACTTTGCAACAAGAGAACAGTTAGGTTACATTAATCAAGTTTTATTTGTTGTTGTAAGTGAAAATCCTCATCATGCCCGAACATATGATCACGCCAGTTACCTAATGCTAAAAGTGAAAGTAATGAAAGTCCTCTCAGGAAGAATAGTGAGAGAAGGGGAGAATAGGAATTAATAAAGTCATATTATGCTTATGTCATCTTTATTACGAAGAAATAGTCTGTCAGTCTTTATTCTTGTGAAGTTTAATTTGATATACTTCTTATATTCGTTGTCTTCATATAACTTGAGCATTTGGCTTGTAGGACAAAATTCAACCGGTAAACCAGACCTGACCTGACCTGACCTGACCTCATCACACTTAATAGTGTTACCTTAGGGATACTTTAGCCTTGTATAGAGTAGAACTTTAATATTTTGGTGTTAGGAATTTTTTAAGTGAAAAATTGCTTGGTCGAATTTTCCTCCGGTGGCGTTTGTTCTTGTGCAACACATTACTGAGCCCTTGTGTATTCTCGGACACGCTAACACAGTATGTTAATGAAACCGGCATGAAAATGTGAACTAGTACCTTGCGCCTTACGGTAATCGTTTGTTTTTTTATGTCTAGTCTGCCAGAAAGAGAAGAATAAAACAAATTGGAAGGTTCGCGTTAAGCAAATAATACTCCCAAGAATGACTTGATTAAATGGCTTGAGTGTCTCTGGGTTTTGTAAGTCAGAAAACTCCATGGCGGGTTGCGTGTTGACCAGCAATAATTAAGGAAATTTATAAGATGACGCGCAGTAGCAACATTACCAGATATTATTTTGTTAACAGATTTGAGTGTCACACAATAGGCCCGTCCAGTTGTCAGGTATTGAGTACGGTTGAGTACGGACAAAATATTCAGGTTTTAGTTATTTATATTAAAATATGCAAGGATTACTATTTGTTATTAGGGCACTTACATAAATGGCAGAATGCTGACACACACACACACACACACACACAGACACACACACATACCTAATCTCTTTCTCTCTCGCCTCGTTAATCCTTAATACACACACACACACACACACACACACACACACACACACACACACACACACACCATCATATAAATTTTCAAGAAACAAATCTGTCTTGATCACGTAGGTAGGAGGACACAGGCTGCAGAAACACGTGTCTCTAGTTACAGGAGATCCACTCAACTCTCTAACATTCTGTCCACTTCTCTGTTTTAGCGAGTAAAATCTTAGATGCGTCTTGTAAGGAGGAAGAAGTTTTAAGATGCAATTTAACTTGGTGAAATGCGACGCAAATTTCGTAACAGTTCTGAGGAAAAAAGAAGAAATAATAAGTATTTTTTTATTATTTGGTAAATTATTTATATTTGGTCTAATGTAGTTTATAATTTATTTTTTCCATCAATTAGCATCAATAACTGTTGTATCTTGGACGTCGTTATTGGAATTCAAATAATATAATTCAATTCGGGTAAAAATGGTGTTGACTTTCTATCTGTTATGAATATATGCACGAATAGTTCTTGGTAGAGGAGCAACGATATAATACCATGGAGCCAACCCCTCTCATGCCACTCTGTCGTGGTGCAGGAGGTTGTAGGCCAAACTAAGTGAACTCCGTAAAAATAAGCATTCAGTGTGTGTCTGGTATTACCTGGTATCAAATGCGAATTGAAATAGAAACTCTACCTTGTGGTTAATACTTCCTCGTGATGTTAATCCATAAGTGTGAGATTTGTTTTTTAATTCTTAAAACATTGGAAGAGACTCGGAGTGAGTTACTTTAGTTGTGCGTAAAGAAACTTGCCCAAAGTTTCACCCTGCCCGGGGATCGAATCCGGGTCCACTCGCCTGCGAGGCGAGCATGTTGACCATTACAACACTGGTCGCCACATTCACATAATAGAACACATCCATGCAACATCACAGTCCAGTAACTGATCTCACTGTAATGCTCAGTACTTCCTAACTATATGGTCTGTACACAGAAGAACATACAAGGCAAAGTGTATCCTTCACTTTAACAAAAATCTTGTATCACTGTACTTCTTGGACAGAATGATTATATATCAGATGGCGGAGTGTGTTCATGTACAGTTTATATTGGTGGAGTTTACAGGGATGGTCCGACACTCTGCTCATCCACAAAAATAAAATCAGTGTGAATATCGGTAATTGAACATTATCCCTAAATCTTGTTGGTGAATTTTTTAATTAATTTTATAAACGAGTTATAATCAAATGAAACGATCAAATGGTATTGTGGTGATAAAACCTGTAATGAAATGAGGATTAATAATTACAGGTTATAGTGTTCCGTTATATATGGTACCGTGGGCCGCCTGGATGATGACGCGCTTAGATGACTCTGGTTACAGACGCATTGTACAGTACAAAGCAGGTCATATTACGTGCACTTTGTAACTGGATACTGTTCTAAACATAATTTTCCCAGTAATTACAACCCGCTATCTGATTCCTATTTCCTCACCAGTTTGTAGCGTGTAATATTAGCGTTACTATTCACGGGATCACGATTTAACCCGCTTTCATACGAGTTATTTTCACAATGTTACGTTTAAGAAAGAAAATATATCATAATTCTTTGGCTTATAAAAAATATAATCATAAAGACGATGCTCATAAGGAGTATTTGTAGTAGTCTTGGGATGTAGAGACTTGTGACGTGTGTTGCAGAGATTGTTCATAAATATGATTACTCTGCTTTAGGACAAATGCAATATTTATGTAGTAATGACAACCGCTGCCACCACAGTAATAGACAGAAACGCAAGTAAATAAAAAAACAGCATATTATATACATGAAAAAGGAAGGAGTCTCATTATGTCAGCTGCAACGTTAATTTTTTTTTTTTATTTATTGGGCACCCCCTACATCCTTGTGTTAGGTGAAGCGCAGAAGCGTTTACAGTGCCCAACAGGGAAGCATGCGAAGTACATGCTTGCCTTTATGTCTCACGAGTTAAGGGCGTAGAAGCCTGAAGAGTCAAGGGCATAGAAGCCTGAAGAGTCAGTGGTTTATGTCATGAAGTTATTGGAAGCTCCAACAACTTTCCCTGAATACGAATTCGCAACTTTCGATTTACAGCAGGTACCTACTTTACTGCTAGGTGAACAGGGACTAATGGGGGCTAGGAAGTAAGTCCAAACAACTTCCACCGGCCAGGGAATCGAACCCGTGACATCTCGCTTGCGAGGCAAGAACGGTACCGCATCTACCACCGATCCCCCTGCAACGTTAATAGAGAAAAACAGAGCAAAAATCCTTCACTTCTCAAATTTGGTTCACCGGAGAGCCAGGAGGCATATTGAGGCCCACCCGTAATGTTTCCTTCCACGAATGTATAAACATCCTCAAAGAAAACAGAAATCTCTTAAGTTACTATCTTAGAAAACCAATGAAAATGAAAGAAAACAATAAGAATAGTGTTGACTAAATTCAGTAAACATCGTCAATAAGAACCCAATGGAAAAAGGGAAGAGGGAAACGTTGAGAATTAAACTAGAAATTCCAAAAGTGGTGATGCAGGAGTAATGTCGTTTTATTTGTGCTCCGGAAAATCATAAAACGAAATTTCTTTTTTACGGCTTGGCCCAGACTCAGGGCCGACCTCCTACCCAGCGGGAGTTTTCCTTATGTCTCTTTCTTTCTTTTTTCTCTTTCTTTCTCTTCTCTTAGAATTTTTTGGGGTTATATGTTCATCAGTCATTCTTAAATTACACTGGACTCTTGTATAGATCAGTGAATATAGTTATTTTCAGTTAATGACACTTCATATAATAGGTTCTCTTCCTGTATGTAAGTTCCGAGTTATAAATTAATATTATAACAAAGTATGATTGTAGTTAAGTCAATTTATTCACTTTAATGTATTATGTGGAGATCCATGTGAGAGAAATGAAGTGGATAAGCGCAAGGAATACGAACACGAGAGTTGGGATACGAAGCATTGGAAGGACTAGCAAGGTGATTAGACGAATGTATGATAAGAGGAAATCTGAATGAGGATTTCTCTAAGTGGATGGTTGGTGATGATGTAAACCGAATATATAATCTATGAAGAGAAATAGAGGGAGGGAAATCAGAGGGAAGGATGAAACTCAAGACAAGTGACTGCTCCGCTGAGGGTGAACATGACAGTATGGTCGTCGTTTGCTATGACATTTACGGACGCCGTAATTGGGCACTGTAAATTTTACGGTGGAAAACTGGCAACTGGGTTGCCAGTTTTCCACCGTAAATAGAATATATATACATATATATATAGATGCTGATAACCACAAGGAAAAAAGAAAACACGAAGTTCCCAAGCGCTTTCGTCTGTACTCACCCCCGAAGATGTGAATTACACGAAAGCGCTTGGGAACTTCATGTTTTCTTCTTTCCTTGTGGTTATCAGCATATACCTAGATCACGCGCACCTACAGTGATTTACTTACATATATATATATATATATATATATATATATATATATATATATATATATATATATATATATATATATATATATATATATATTCAGCAGAACCAGTTTATAGAAAGTTAATATATACCTATGTTATAACTGTTAATTAAACAAAGCACAGGTAAAACAACATTGACTATGAAGACGTAAAATGAAGTCCACAACGGCACTGGCATTGACAGACAGACACACACGATAAGGATAAAAAGGAAAGAGCCACACAATATCTTGGACTATCTCTGTCTCTACCGTGCGTTGGTCGTCCTTCAAATCACCCGTCTCTCTCTCCCCCTTCACGAGACCTTTACCATCTCCCCTGCTTGTCTCCTTTGACTTGTGTACAGTATCTCCCCTTTCAAAAGACCACCATTTCTCTAGTGTCCTTTGATTTATGTCCACAAGTCTCTATAGATATGAGATCAAGGGAGAGATCGCTATTTTAGGAGAGAAGTTGTGAGCCCCTGGAGGTAATTGTCTCTGATACCGGGAGGAGAAACTTTGTTGGTTGTCTGATGTCTACACTACAGCCACGTTATATATATATATATATATATATATATATATATATATATATATATATATATATATATATATATATATATATATATATATATATATATATATATATATGCAAGTAAATCACTGTAGGTGCGCGTGATCTAGGTATATGCTGATAACCACCAGGAAAGAAGAAAACACGAAGTTCCCAAGCGCTTTCGTGTAATTCACATCTTCAGGGGTGAGTACAGACTAGATAGAGTAATGCAGAACAAGATGAATATATACAGAGGAGGGTGAGACCAGGTCCACAATGGTCAGGTAATGACCCTACTAATCTTTAAATGGCACACAACGGTTGGTGGTTGGGTCAGATGGGACAGTGACCCGCCCTCTCACCTGATCACAAATCTTCTTAATTACAAAGTTGTCCAGCTTGTACATGCCGTTACTCAAATTCATGTTGAATGCTTCGGTATGTTTAATAAGACTAGATTCTATGATGTTCCTACTATCAATTGAATTACATGGTAATATTGAGGAGGCATTATCCCAGTCAATGCAATGCTTGTTATCCCTCAAATGAACAAACAGAGCATTGGATTCCTGGCCTGTCCTGACACTGTATTTGTGTTGTTTAATTCTAGTTACAAGATCTTTACCTGTCTGGCCTAAGTAAAACATATTACATTCCTTGCAAGGAACTTTATAAATGCAACCAATTGTGTTGTTGGGGGAGTTCTTGATTAACATTTGTTTAACAGTGCATGAGTTTTTAAATGCCACATTGACGTTCCAAGATTTTAGCTGTGCCGGAATGTGTGAGAAATTTTTGTGAAATGGTAATATTAAGATATTCTTATGGTCATGGGTGGGCTTGGGATTAGTTCTATAAAAAGTTTTCTTAGTAATGTTTAAGCATTTGTCTATGAAAGATCTAGGGTATTTAAGGTTTGAGCCAATATTATATATATATTTGTATTCCTCATCGATGAATTCCGGACTGCAAATTCTCAAGGCACGTAAAAACATTGTTGTAAATACTGACTGTTTGACTTTATTATGGTGGGCAGAATAATAATGAATGTATGAACACACATTGGTTGGTTTTCTATAAATACTGAACTTAAAAGTGTTACCTATTCTGTGTATCAGACAGTCTAGGAATGGCAATTTACAGTCTTGCTCTAATTCCACAGTGAATTTGATCGAGGGGGCTAAGTTGTTAAGTTGTGGTAGGAAAACTTTTAGGTCCTCATTACATGGCCAGAGACATAATACATCATCAACATATCTAAACCAGACTGCTGAGGGTGGTAAAATATTACTTAATAGTTTCTTTTCAAAGAATTCCATATATAGGTTGCTTAATACAGGTGAGAGTGGATTACCCATTGCCATACCAAATTTTTGAGCATAATATTCCCCATTGAATTCGAATTTGCAATCCTTAATACATAGTTTGATGAGTTCGATGAAGTCATCTTTCGAGACGGGCAGTGAAATGTTATCCAGGGAATCTATGAGGAACTCTAGTAAATCATCAACTGGGACCTTTGTAAAAAGTGACGTTACATCAAAGCTGACCAGTTTAAAATCATGATTAATGTGCAAGTTATTGAGTTTATCAACCAGATCCATATTATTCTTGATATTGGAGTTAGAAATGTTGCCAACTAGGGGGTTTAGTAAGGAAACCAACCATTTAGATAGTTTATAAGAGATTGACCCAACAGAGCTAATGATGGGTCTTGCTGGGTTATTGGGCTTGTGGGTCTTGATTAAACCGTACATGTAAGGCAGTGGAGGGGACGTTGAAGTAAGATGTTTAATGAGAGTAGCTTTGCCTCTCAATAGGGACTTAAGTTTTTTGTTGAACTGGGTGTTGACAGTGTTGAGAGGATTATTTATGAGTTTAGAATATGTTGTAGTGTCACATAAAAGGTCATTCATTTTTGAGATATAGTCATCTTTGTTTAAAATCACTACTGTGTTGGCTTTATCTGCTTTAGTGACATGTAGATCCTTATTTTTCTTAAGGGCTTGGAGTGCTTTGGTGAATCTTTCTGGACAGTTTGAAACACAAGGCTTGGACATAGATGCATACACAACACCTTTACACATGTCAAATTACTGAATTTCTCCAAATTGCAAAATGCTCTGGCTATGTCAACACTGTCGACTCCCTTGTTGGAACCATCAAAACTTAAACCATAGCCGAGGGCACACAAGGTATCATTGTCTAGTTGTTTAGAGGAGAGATTCACTACACAGTTGTTATTGGCATCCTTAGTCCAATCACTATTTCTAATAAGGAGTGCCAATTTGTGGTCTATCTTGGCTTGAAGATCAGAACGCTCACGTCTCAGGTTATCAAAACAGTAGTCCAACATGAACTTTTTGATAACCGAGAGGACGGGGTCACCTACAACATCATTAGACTACTAAGGCGCGTGCCAGGCAATCCATTGTTGGTATTGTACAATATGAGTCATGCCGAGGGCCAACTACCCACATCATGGACCAGCAGTATTGTTGTACCAATACCGAAACCAGGACAGCCTGATGCCTTTCGTCCCATATCACTAACCAGCTGCCTGTGTAAAACCTTTGAGAGGATGGTTCTTGGCAGACTCTTATATAGAATCAGAGAACACATGTCTCCTAACATAAATGGCTTCACCCATGGTAAAGGTGTACATAATTGCATCACCACATTCCTAACTGTGCATGGTGATGAAAGGCACAGATACACCACATTTCTTGACCTAAAAGCTGCATTTGATATTGCCAATAGGCAACTGATATTGTACGAACTAGCCAAAATGGATATAGGAGGTAGGCTGTTACACTGGATAAGTGGTTACCTAACCAACAGAAGGGCTGCTGCACTGTTTCAGGGATACAAAAGTGAAGTTAAAGATATGCAACTTGGTACCCCTCAAGGTGGAGTACTTAGCCCCACTTTGTTCAATGTTCTTATGAATGCATTATTAGATTTAATACCAGACAACCCCAGCAATATCTCAATCAGCTATGCTGACGATATTCTTATACATACTAAAACTCATCGTGAAATGCAAACCACCCTGAACCATGTATACGCAGCCTGTGAACACCTCGGTCTTATTATCTCCACTGACAAAACTAAGGTGTTCAACAAACAAGCTGGGAACCGCAAACGCGGCCCCGCCAAGTTCAAGATAGGTAACAACACTATTGACTATGTTTCTTCTTTTAAATATCTTGGTGTTTCCGTCCCTTGTACCCTACCTGCCATACAACAGCTAACCCGCCAATGTACTGACAGACTGAGACCTCTTAGAAGTGTAGCGGGGTACAGCCCGCACTATGGTGCTAATATTAGAATTGTTAAAACAATGTACCTAGGCTATATAAGATCTCTGATAGATTACCACGCACCAGCCCTGGTCATTCGTGACGGGAAAGGCGTTGACAAGCTCGAGAAAATGCAAAATAAAGCCCTCAGAATTATCCTAGGATGTCCCATGGGCACTAAAGTACTTAATATGAGGAAAGAACTAGGTATACCCAGTGTTAAAGATAGAATAATTGAAGTCAACCTCATGATAGCCCTGAGGCTTCTGCGTGGTGATCCTGATAACATTGTTTCCTTAAAATTGCTAGAATGTATGAACCATGGGACTACTGAGTCTAAATGGATCCAAACTACAGCTACACATATGAAGATATTTGGACTAGACCACCTGTACAAAGTTGAGACACAACAGCGCTTCCTGCCACCTTGGCGGACAGTTCCCTTCGATATCACAATACCGACGTATCCGCCTAAAAAATTAATTATACAAAGCATTTATCTCCAACACACTGCCAAATTGAGAGCTCTTGAACACATACACACTCTACAGACTGATGATAATATCACACAGACCATCTACACTGATGGGTCTCTAAACACCGCCTGTGGGAGGGCTGGAAGTGCTATTGTTGTGACTCAACCTGACGGTAATATAATTGAGAAAGGAGTTAGAATTAACAACTGGGCATCCACTCTACAAACTGAATTAGTTGCCATACTCACAGCTATTAAATTCATTGAAACCACTGTTACTGACAGTCTCATCATCACTGACTCTCTATCCTCACTACTTGCCCTTGGTACCCTCGACTCAGTTTGTCACGCTCTTGTCTCTGAAGCCAGACACAAATATGCGTGCCTTGTTGACCGGGGTGTCAGGGTCAAACTGTTGTGGATCCCCTCTCACATAGGCCTCATAAAACATGACAGAGTTGATGCCCTCGCCAAACTCGCGTCTAACAAAGACACCGTTGAATACAATTTGGGTCTGTCAAAAAGAACCCTTAAAACTGTAATTAGGAAAGAACTTATTGATGAGTTTGACGCAAGTAGACAAGTGCAAACAGGCACTAGTCAATCCATAGTTTACCATGATGAGATGTATCAAGTGAAACATGTTTATGGAGCAAGTAACAAGATCACTAGATTACAAGATGTTGTAACAGCTAGATTAAGGTTAGGATATAAGTACCTTTGGCAGTATGTTCCTCAAGCAGATGTAAACAAAACTAAATGTAAAGTGTGTGGCCATACATATGGTCACACACTTGAACACTACGTCCTCGACTGTGTGAAGATAGAACCTTTTAGGGACAGGTCCAAGCACACTGTGTGTGAAATGGCACAACACTTCATCTCTAATGGCAAGATAGCCGACATATTAAGATTGTATCCACTTTTTTGCACTTAGTATCTATGTCAGTTCTCATGTACAGAACCAAATACGCAATGTGCTTGAATACCTCCCACGTAAATGTGAATAACAAAGTGTGAGGCCAGACATACTGCCTCACACGCCTGTTCTCACGCATTTGTGAATAAGTTACCCTTTATGTATAGAACTAAACAAATAATGTAAATGAAATACTGTGTAACTTTCAGTGCCATAATATCCTGACAACCGGGGTTAATTATTATGACCCTTTGTAAACCCAACTCTGTAATCCTTTTGCGCTACCGCTCACAGGATGAGTGTGGGGTGCACAATAAAGTAGCCGCTGCAAGCGGCAAAATCAAAAATCAAATCACTACACCCTCACTACACCACCATACCCCACACTACACCACCCTACACACACACTTCCCAGTCGGTGGGTCCTGATACCTTCTGTCGGCGCCTGACGGATTGTACCATTCCCCACTCCCCATCATCCCTCTCACCCCACCCACCCCTTCATCCTCTCCATCCCCCACCTCCCAGGATGGGTGAGAGGATGATGGGTGTGGGTGGGTGGTTATAGTCGGGATGTCCTACACCGCCAATACACCACCCTACACCACCCTACCCAACACTACCCTATTTTATGACGTATTATTTGTGCTGTCTCAATTCTGATGTTGTTGACAAATGACCAGGAATTACAGTAATTATAAATGTTCTAATTATTATTCTCAATTATATTAATCATTTAAGTTAAAAAAAAACACCAAAAGAATCGAACGACCCACCGCAACGAACCCAACGACCCACCGCAACGCAACGAACCCAACGACCCAACGCAACGCAACGAACCCAACGACCCACCGCAACGAACCCAACGACCCAACGCAACGCAACGAACCCAACGACCCAACGCAACGCAACGACCCAACGCAACGCAACGAACCCAACGACCCAACGCAACGCACCACCGCAACGAACCCAACGACCCACCGCAACGCACCCAACGACCCAACGCAACGAACCCAACGACCCACCGCAACGCAACGAATCCAACGACCCAACGCAACGACCCACCGCAACGCAACGAACCCAACGACCCACCGCAACGCAACGAACCCAACGACCCACCGCAACGCAACGAACCCAACGACCCAACGCAACGCACCCAACGACCCAACGCAACGCACCACCGCAACGCAACGACCCAACGCAACGACCCAACGCAACGACCCACCGCAATGCACCCAACGACCCACCGCAACGCAACGAACCCAACGACCCACCGCAACGCAACGAACCGAACGACCCACCGCAACGCAACAAACCGAACGCAACGACCCACCACACTTTTTTTTTCTTTTTTTACTACACTACCCCTACACTACACTTTTTTTTATTTTTCATTTTTTATTTTTTTTATTTTTTATTTTTTTATTTTTTTTTTATTTTTTTTTTTTTATTTTTTTTTTTTATCACACCACCCACTACACTACCCTCTCATCATCCCTCTTCCCACCCACCCCATCATCCTCTCACCCTTCCCAGTCAGTGGTTCTTGGTACCTTCTGTTGTTGGCTGACGGATGGTACCATTCCCCACCTCCCAAGATGGGTGAGAGGATGATGGGTGTGGGTGGGTGGTTATAGACGGGATGTCCTACCCTACCTAACCTTACCTTACCTTACACCACCCCACACCACCCTACCCAACACTTCACCACCCCACCCTACCTAACACTTCACCACCCTTCACCAGGCACTGCACCAGACCACCCAACACCTACCCGAGAGTTTAGTTAGTAAGTGATGAACTGGCTTGGCCTTGCCTCGATCTGGGACTGGAGGAGCTAGATAGAGGTACTTACTTTGTCGTGTCACAGGCAGGGGAATTACTATCGACTTTTTGGAAGGTCTATTTATGTTACATTAGCTGTTTTTCCTGTTTCTCTTTAATAATTCATATATTTACGCAGTCGACCTCCAAAAGTAGACGTTTATTAACATAGAGATATAATGGGGCACTCCGTACAACATTCAAGCTATGTGGGCGTGTATGACTTGTCTTCTTGTGTACATGACTCGTGTGTGTGTGTGTGCGTGTATGACTGTCTTGTGCATATGACTGCCATGTATGTGTGTGTATGACTATCTTGTGTATATGTCTGTTGGATTCTCAAGTCTTTGTCCACTCAATTCCCTCACCTAAACCTTCTCCATTACCACACCCCTCATCCCCCACCCCCCACCCTCACCCCGCCAACCCCCACCCCCACCCTCACTCCCCCACCCTCACACCCCTCATCCCCCACCCTCCACCCTCACCCCGCCAACCCCCACCCCCACCCTCACTCCCCCCACCCTCACACCCCTCATCCCCCACCCTCCACCCTCACCCCGCCAACCCCCACCCCCCACCCTCACTCCCCCCACCCTCACACCCCTCATCTCCCACCCTCACCCCGCCAACCCCCACCCTCACTCCCCCCACCCTCACACCCCTCATCCCCCACCCTCCACCCTCACCCCGCCATCCCCCATCCCCCACCCTCACTCCTCCCACCCTTACCCCCAAATGGTGAATTCATCTACTGTAAGTCACTCTTTTAAATTGGGGCATTAAAAAAACAAAAAAGCGTCAAAACAACAGAGACTCGACCGGCTCACTACCTACCATGTTGATTGCCCGCACAAGATGGACGAACAGACAGAATCTCATAAAAATAAAGTTCTTTTTCTTCGCCCCCCAGGCTCCGTTGTGGGTCGTTTGACCTGTGCCCGGGCTGGCTAATTCCCGTAAAAAAAAAAACCACACACAAGAGAGAGATAGAGGAGAACACAATATCAACATTGAAGTGACTTAGTAAATCATCCTTCCATTTCATTTCCAGGAACAACTTTAGTTCTCCACGAGGTTCACCCGTGGACAGCCATCGTTATTGGAACATGGGGAAATTTCGTCCGGGAACTATTTTTGAAACCAAAAGAAAGAAAATTGATTTGGATGGACATAAAATGTATAAATCTGCAAAGGAATAATATTTGTTATACGATATACTCCATATAGAACAGCACATGCAGAATTGTATTGTTCTTTTTAAAAGCTGTCAATGTTTCTGTACGAAAAATGCCGCCAGCCTCTACTCGCCGTTTATATCCTCCAAATTCGCCTAACCATCATAAAAGGTCAGCCTTTAAGATAACTAATACAACTAATTTATGTGTAGAAATGTATTGAAATCAAATTGAACTAAAAAAAAGTCGTAAATGGTCTATTTGAAGAGTGGTGAGAACAGCTTCCTCTGGGATGGTCAATGACGTCCTTTATCAGGATTTATATCGACCCAATTTTCGTAATGAGCGCAATTAATAACAGTCCAGCACTACCAAAATAATCATTTCCTTAGTATAATTACTTATTAGCCTAGATTTCATATTTTAATAAGTCCAAATATGCCAGGTAACTAGTGCTAGGTACTTCCCAGGCATGTTTCATTTGTGCATCAGTTTAACCACAATTTGCTACTAATAAGATAAATTTAGTGACCTAAATTCATGTTTTATTTTTTTATTCCCTTAGTGACTCGATGTATTACAAAAAAGAACTACTTTACGACTTGTTTGGGCCAACAGTTGGAGTGGTGATATTAATTAACTTTGCCATTCACACTGGTAGAATCAAATGTAGATATATTGGCTTTGTATGTCCATGATTTCAACAAAAATGAATAAGTCCTTCTAAAATAAATGGAATTGATGATGTTATTATCTTTTTGGCCATCAAGCGAATTTAATGATTTTAAGTTGACCGATTTTTACAGACAGAGACTGAGAGACAGACGGACAGAGACAGTTAGACAAACTAACTCAACCAAAGCACCAATCACCTACTGCGGCACCAAGAGACGCCAACCCCAGTAAACAGAAACCCTCCTCCTGGTGTACATTAACACAGTATAACCTTTTCCTTCTATATTTTAAATTTATTTCTGTTCCTTTTTCGCACCCCCCCCCCCCCCAGGCCCCGTTGTGGGTCGTTTGATCTGTGCCCGGGTGGGCTAATTCCCATTAAAAAAAAAAGCAACTGGCTGGGCCCAGCCTCGAACTGGTCCCGGCGGTGCTAGACGTAGTTCGTCAGGCCACCGCCAGGGTCTACTGTCGGCTTTTGTGAAGGTGGTTTTGTTGTTTTTCTTTAATAATTCATATATTTTCGTAGTTTTTCTCAGGATTTGTATGAATTTATACTCCAATAGCAGAGTTACAATTGTATTGAAGCTGTGTGTGGCCCTTTTACAGCCAATCTTGGCTACTAACTCAAGATACACTTGTGTGTGCGTGTTTGACTGTCGTGTGTATGAGTGTCGTGAATCATGAAGAAATTTTGCAAGAACCTACACCAAAACACATACAAAAGAATACCAAACAGTTATAAACAACAGCGCCACGGTAACTCTTGCGAAAATAAATAAATTATTGAAGAAAAACTGCAAAAATACTACATGTAACATAAATACAACTTCTGGAATATTGATCAATGTCCCCCTGGCGAACTGGGTACCACCTTGGGGGGGGGGTCACAGCTTCCATGGTAAACACTTTAAATATTATGAGTGTCTCTCACCCACAATGGAGAGGCCTACCAAGTGCACTCTCACCACCGCTGTCTACACCTACACTATGGTTACTCACACGAGCCAGAAGCACCGGACATGGAGTAGAAAAATTGTCCTCGTTGCAGATGGTGACGTCATCGTGTGGGTAGCAACGGACCCTGGTGTTATGGTGAAGTAATGGTGAGGTGATGGTGATAGTAAAAGAGATGGTGAAGTTCTTGGGAAGGCCACAGTGAGGTAACGATGAGAATGGTGATATTATGGTGAAATGATGGTGAGGTGACTGGAGGAACTATTCACTGGTGAAGGGTTACTGGTGCACCACTGAAGTATGAATGAAGAAGTAATGATAAAAAAGATAGCTAAAAGGAATGATGGTGACGTAATGGTGAGTTTTAATGGTGATGGTGAGAGTTTATAAAGCGTAATGGTCCGGGTTTACAAGCTTTTACATATACGTGAACGCTTTAAGATTATAACACACACACACACACACACACACACACCATTTTTATCCTTCATATCCCGAGAAAATTTACTCAACTAGAATAAATAACTATGACCTGGAACCTGGACCACTATGTTATGCTGTAAAAATAAACTCCTAACTAGACCCCCCACAAGGTACCATTTTACTCTTATTACTTTTGTTTTTCTTATCTTCTCTTATCTTCGGTGTTTATCTGTGTTTTCTTTGTTTAAAGGATTTTATGTTTATTATTTTATGCTTATCTACTGATGCCAAGTTACCACCAGTCTCTCAGTGAAGTAATGCCTTTTCCCGTTTACCCTTCCTCCCGCACACCAACACTCCCTCACATCAATTCTTCACCCACAACACTGCCCACACAATAACACTCCCCACACACCCCCTACACACTCACGACACTTGTCATGAAATATCGCCTCTTCTTCTCTAAATACACATTAGATCGACTTGTTGCCAGCCCCACATAATAATATACCATTGTCCTTCACTCCTCCCACTTTGGCTATCACGTACGTCTGGGTGATAAGAATATATGTGGATAAATACACGTAAATATTAGTGAGGGCGACGAATATATTCTCATACATATTAGAACAATGTTTTTCAAACGTTTTTTACTGCGACCCACAGCCAGAACAACAATTTGAATTGCGACCCATTAAACCTAAGTGTAATGATATGAAATGAGCTCAGGTTAGATTACGGGGGAAAAAAACTACGATTACGAGTTTGCGTATGATGACTTAAGACACTGAGAACGATGACTAAGGTGTTGGGTATGATGACTTAAGACACTGAGAATGATGACTAAGGTGTTGGGTATGATGACTTAAGACACTGAGAACGATGACTAAGGTGTTGGGTATGATGACTTAAGACACTGAGGGCCGTATTCCTAGTCATTACGACGATAATGACGATCACGATCATCATCTCGATGATCGTGTGTCGGGATGCAACCACCCAACGCTGAGTGCCATATTCCTAGACCCTTACATGAGCGTGTCAACACGGCAGCTCGTGTCGGATGGCAAAATTTTTTTTGGCCATGCGCGTGTGCCAAATGTATTATTTCACATAATTAGAAAGACGATTTTGAGAGATATTTAGTTGTTATTTTATACCGGCACAATAATATATTGTAAAATATATTTTTTTATAAAATTGAACTTTATTATCTGTTCGAAACAAAATAGATAATTTTTTCATCTGAGTACTTGGCAACAATGTTTGCGCGCGGGTTATCAAACATGGAGGTAGTAAGAGAACGTTCTGCAGCTCTGTCTGAAACCCAACGTATGGCACTTTAGCGCCATATTGAGCAAAGGCCAATCATTGAGGATAGGTCTACAAGCAACACCATAAATTATAGGAAAAGAAAGGCCTGGGATGAAATTACTGCTTCATTCAACGCCAGCTATGATCCACTTGTTTTACCTGGTCCTACCCCAGGGCCATCATCTGTGTCTTCTGCACAATTTACTGAAGTTCCATCTACTGTTTATCCACCTCTATTTTCACCCTCTGTTCCTGTCTCACAAGTCATTGTTCCTGCCTCACCAGTCATTGCTCCTGCCTCACCAAATATTGCTCCTGCCTCGGCAGTCAATGCCCCTGACTCACCCCCTCCTGCTCATGCTTCCAACCAACACCTTTATTCAGTGTCCAGGGCATCTGGTTCTCGGCCAAGGAGCAAACCAAGGCGAACTAGGAGGGTGACAAGTGTCTATGAAATGTGTGATAAAAGACAAGAAGAGTTACATAAATCTAAGTTGTACAGATTGAATAGGGAGCATGAGGAGGAAATGAAACTGAAAAAAGAAATGATGTTAACACAAAAACTGCAACAAACTGCAATTGAAAAGACACATGAAAAATTGAATAATTCTTTGGATTTGTTAGATAGTGTTTTAAGGAAAGCAGGAGCTGCATATGATGCCATGGCTAAAACATATGAATGATGTTGTAATATTTCAGAAATTGGCATCTAAAGTAAAAGTTATTCGTTCTATTTCTTACATATTCAACTAATTTTATTTGAAGGAAATAAACATACATGTGTTTATTTTGACAAAGGTTTTTTTGTTTACAAAAGCTGTCATAAGTATGGCAGGTAATTATTTGTGGGGGTGAATATTTATAATATACATAAAGGCTGTGATTTTCAAAAATTGAATTTATTTCCTGTGATAAAGAATAAAGTTTTGTTTGGTGTATACAGGTATTTATAAAATATGTTATACTGTGCAAAGTACTGTATAGAGGATATGTTTCTTTTATTAAATTTTATGCATTGATATAAATAGCTGTAGAGAAGGAGTGAACCATTTCTTTTTGTGCCCAAGATAGAAATATTTTCATGTCAGTTACAAATATTGTCCAAAGTATGGCAGTTAAGATTTATTTTTATATATCTATAATATAAGCTGTGAATTTCAGGAAATGCAGAACTATGTATAGAAAAATTATAGTTTATTTTCTTAATTTTTACACATTTATAAAAAAATAAATGAATATTTCTTTCCTTTTGTTGTCTTCATAAAACCTCACAGGTGAATTACCTTACATATTGAGTTATGCTCCATTATTAAAGACCACAGTGAAGTAAAAAAAAACTATATTACTGGGCCAAAAACTGTGATATGTTCCTTGTTAACTCAAGATAGAGTGAGCTCACTTGGCTTGCCTCATTCCGGAAAACATAAGTGAATTTCCCGGTTCAGATGGTTGAAATTTTATTACTACTACGACAAAAATATTGTATGACTGAATAAAGATAAGAAACATATCTTAAATGATAACAGAAGTAATTGTTAATTGAAGATGAGGCTCACAGCACAGACAGCAGTCGTCATCGAAGTCGGAGCTGTGACGTCAACATTCCAATAATGTTTCAAGTTCATAACAGTGTTGTGAAAGTTCATTTATCCGTATTAACACTTCTTTTAATTGTTCTTATCAAAAAAAATAATATAATTCGACGTAGACATCTGTAATATAAAGTACTGGAAGAACTTTCATAAAATATAATGATGATTATTATTTGTCGTAAGGCAGCTATCGGGTGGGGGTAGCCACCCGATGTTGTTTCCAACATTTCAGGGATATGCGTACGGTTCCCTTCCGATACCTCGTTTATCGGGATGACTATTAATAGACCAGCACGAACACTATCAATTGGCATTGTGCTTCGTAATGACTATCAATCCGGCCCTAAATCTATCTACGGTGTAACAAGAGGTCGCAACCACCACACCTTGGGTTAGCAAAACGTTGGTCCTGTGTCAAGCACTATCCCAGGAAGACCGGACAAATAGCCAACAACACTGGTCAACCAAAACCCAGGAATACATCCAGCGAGACGATTAACATCTTGGTCCCTAATTACCGTTATTACCGGAGGCGAGAATGTTGATCAATACACCACTGGTCACCTATCAACTGAATAATGTATGGATGTATTCATTACTAGGGGATGTATGAATGAATTGAATGTATGAATGAATATAAGCTAGGTATGCTTGGGTCTCTCTCTCTCATCCATTGCTCTTCACCACCCCCTTATACGGGTCACTTCGCTTACACCACTCAGGTATTTTCTCGTGTCTCTATTTTTGAATCACCAAACTTATCTCTTATCAACGTTATTTTTACACCATCAATTATCGTATCTATAGTTTATATTTTTCCTTACAGTCAATATCATTAGTGTTGTTACTCGTCTCCTTAACATAATCATAGTTCATTCCATTTGTGTCCCCTTCTCTCCTCCACCATCTGATATACCTTATTTCTCCTTCTTCACTTTCTTGATACTAGGCCCACTGCAGTTTCCTCCATTCCTATTTTCTTATGACTTAACCCCTACATTACGACGACTTAACTCCTAAAGTACGACGACTTAGCCCCAAGAGTACGACGACTTAACCCCTAGAGTACGACGACTTTTAACCCCTAGAGTACGACGACTTAACCCCCAGAGTACGACGACTTAACCCTTGAGTACGATGACTTAACCCCTGAGTACGATTACTTAACCCCTAGAGTACAATGAATTAACCCCCCCCCCCCCTAGAGTACGACATATTCCCTTAAGTAAGATGACATTGTACTCGGGGTAAATCATCCTACTCAAGGAATTAAACGGAGAGAATAACAATAAATTTAGTTACGGTAGAGTCTCAGTGATACATCGACACCATTTTAACTACTATAAGAGTCAGACAGATACGTTTTAAAGCCCCGGTAGAAAAAAAAATTACCCGACTAACATTGGAGAATCGACTAAAATTTTGTCGTAGATTAAGTGACTCGTCAGATACTTCATCAAGTCTCCATTAGGAAAATAATTAGTGATCTATTCATTCATCTCTATCTTCATAGTTTCTTTTAATTTTTCCTAAGTAATTAAATATCTCGCCCCAGATATACTCGTGATATATGACTCTATATACATTATTAGGGTAACATGGCTGTGGATATTATAATATACATAACTTAATAAACTAATTAAATTATAAACATTCCATACACACGAAGGCAAAATTCTTTTAAATACTACGAATTTCAAGGACATCTAAGCTTAAAATTACCACCTCCACCTTCCTCCCCCCTCACTCACCTCCTACACAAACAAACAAACACGACCGACAACAACTCCCTGCACAAACAAACAAATAGACACAGCCGACATCAACAAAAAACGCTCGACTCCCGCGGGGACTAAGAAAAAATAGTTTTCTTGGTGTTTTTGTCTATGAAACAAAACACGAGGACCGCTGGCCCCTGACGCCCGTAACTCTCTGCCTGTCACCCCGCCCACACCATGCCAGGGGCCACATGCGGGCGTGAGTGGGTGTGTGGGTGGTCTGTCACCCCACCCACACCATGCTGGGGACCACATGCGGGCACGAATGGGTGGCCTGTTACCCCACCCATGCCATACTGGTGGCTACATGTGGGCGTGAGTGGGTGGGGTGAGGGAACCACATGTGGGTGTTTGAGTAGTTGTGTGGGTGGTCTGTCACCCAACGCACACCGTGTTGGGAGACACATGTGGACGCTTGAGGGTAACCTGTCACCACACCCACACCATTCTGAGAGCAACCTATGGGCGTAAATTATCATAAACTGTGTAAAGGAGTGACGGCGAAAGTGTGAGGAGTGTGGCGGGGGTAAGGTGTGTGCCCCCCCCCCCCCCCCACACACACACAAACACACACAAATTAAAATGTAAAAAAGAGTCAGAAGAGGAGAAGTAAAAACAGGAACCCAGGCAGCGAGACACACGCAGAACACCCCGGCATTAAGATGGTCAACCAACCTCACATTACACACCTCCCACATCACCCATCATGATGTGTTGGTCAGAGTGATGACTTTGGTGATGGGTGGTGGGGTGTGGTGATAGTGGGGTGTGGAAGAATGGGTGCGGTGATAGAAGGGGAGATAGGAGGGGTGTGGTAATAGTGTGGGGGGGAGAGGAGGGGTGTGGTGATGGTGGGGTGGGGAGGAGGGAAGAGGGGTGAAGTGATGGGGAAGGGAGGAGTGGTAGGGAAAAGAGGTAGAGTATTGAGGGTGGGGCCTTAGGTGTGGTGTGGTGTGGTGTGGTAATGGGAGGCGAATGAGATGGTGGAGAATGTGGGGGTAATGAAATGTGAATGGTGAAGGGATGGAGGAGATGGTGAATGAGGGTGGTGGTGATGGTGATGAATGGTGAGAGTAATGCTAGTGGTGTATGGTAGTTGTGGTGATGATATTAAGAGTTTTAGTTACTTGGTGATGGTGAGGATAATGGTGATAATGGTGGCGGTAATGATGATGGTTCTCACGACACTTGGATAACGATGACACTACTGATGAATGGTGAAGATAATGAAGGCAGCCATACACCATAAAGAGGATGGTGACTGAATTCCCCAAACTCTCGATGTTGAAATGAGGAATTTATAAGGAGGAAGAGGAAGATGAGGAGGAAGAAGAGAAAGAGGAGGAGGAGGAGGATGAAAAGAAGAATAAGAAGATGGAAATAATAAGTAGTAGTGATAATGATGTAATGGATAATGACGGCTGAACTCTCCAAAAACTCATTATGATGGGTTGAGTGACGACGGAGAAAATGATAATGATATGATAATGATGACGCCAGGGAAGGAGGATGATGATGAAGGTGATGGAAGCGGGTAATAAGAAAATGATACGTATAATCCCGCTAACGTCGAGGATGATGACGCAAATTGACAAAATCGACGAGATAAAAGGGGCGTATCATCTCTCTCATCTATTTACCCCTGTGAAGAAAATTTCCCCAGTTCGTCTCTTGACTTCAGTCGCCTGGTAAGTAATTGAACCCCCTAGTTAGAGGTTCAAAAGGTCACGATTTCCCCCCCCCCCCCCCAGCAATTATATGATCAACCTGTGGACTTCTGCCATTGTGGTGAACCCGCCTTAGGGAGTCGTATACTTTGCCTCCTCGTAGCGGTTCAGGAGACAACGTCGGTGGGTGGGGTGGGGTCGAATCGGGTCAGAGGTCACTTAGAAGAGCAAATAACAAGTATAGACGTGAGTTGCGCCTGTTAGGGAATATGGATGTGTCCTGGAGGCAGGTCTGATCCACGTGCCTAGGTCACACACACGTCACACTTACCCAGCTTCTTGTGCGGATGGAAGAATCAACAACACCGTTTTTCACGCTTCCTGGCGACACACAAACATCCACTCTAAGACCACATTCTCTCACACACATACTTATTCGACATAGCTTTCCCCTCAGATCACATGAAGATTAGGCACCCTAGTTTAATTCACTTGATTAAACACCCTAAATTAACTTAACCTAACCTAACCTAACCATAGTCTAAATTAAACTAACCTAATCTAACTTTACCTAATATAACCTAATCTAATCTCGCCTAACCTTACCTAACCTAACTTAGTCTAAAGTAAACTAAACTACCATAGCTCAGCGCCTCCAGGTACCGTTAAGGTGTTTAATCATCAGGTGAAATAAGATTGTGGTCTAGCCTTCACGTGATCCGTTTTCACCTGGTTGTAACTGGTGATCACAGAACCTTATTTATCTGACTCACTTAACGTTAAAACACACAGTTAATGGCCCTCAAATAGCTCCGAAATTACACCCAGATTGACTGTAACTTACCGAGTGTTCTCAGGCCACACGTAACGGGGAAACGGACACATCTGGCAAGTCTCAAGGGAATCCGGCCACTAGAGATCTTTCCTGCTCGAGACAATAAATTCATTCTCAACCTGGAGTCATAACCCACACCGCGAGAACCAGCTGCCTCACGCTGGTTATTGTCAAACTCTCATCAGGAGTCTAAAATACGAGGCTACGGAGCGTCTGGGAGTAACCTAGAAGTGTGAGGGCCAGAAGCAGGAGTAGTGTGAGGGCCAGATAGCAAGGGGGGAGTGTGAGGGCCAGATAGCAGGGGGGGGGGGAGTGTGAGGGCCAGGTAGCAGGGGGAAGTGTGAGGGCCAGATAGCAAGGGGGGAGTGTGAGGGCCAGATAGCAAGGGGAAGTGTGAGGGCCAGATAGCAGGGGGGAGTGTGAGGGCCAGAAGCAGGAGTAGTGTGAGGGCCAGATAGCAAGGGGGGAGTGTGAGGGCCAGATAGCAAGGGGAAGTGTGAGGGCCAGATAGCAGGGAGGAGTGTGAGGGCCAGATAGCAGGGGGGAGGGGGGAAGTGTGGGGGCCAGAGGCAGGGGGAGATAAAAGAAGAGGCACCACATCAGAATGGCCATTGGTCTAGGGGCTAAGGGCTCACCTGTGTCAAGTTTAGGTTGATAAACATTAACACATTCGTAAACGTGTAATTTTCTTCAGTCACTCAACATTTAATGAAGATTCAGGCTCTTGATACGTACCCGGATCTAGAGTGTTTGGATGTTGAGGTTCCACACCCGCCCAGGATCTACGCGCCCTGCATGTTACAGTTACACGCCCTGGCTACTACATTTACACGCCCTTCAAGAGGGGGGAGGGGGAGGAGGAGGATGGGGAGGGGGGAGGAGGGGGATGGGTAGGAGGGGGGAGGAAGGAGGTGGCAGGCCAGGTGGGGAGAGTTTCTGTTCAAGGTGAAGAGTTATAGTGTTGTGGTGCTGTGATGGCGAGATATAACCTAACCCACTTTAACCTAACCTAATCCAACCTAACCTAATCCATCCTAACCTAATCTAACTAAACTAAAATCTAATCCACCTTAATCTAACATAATACAACCCAAACCACTTTACCCAACCTACCTTAACCAAACCTAACCTAACCTACCTTATCCAACTTAAAGCTAATACACTTTAACCTAACCTAAGTGAACGTAACGTAACCAGCCCAAACAACCCATCCTAACTTAACCCATATTTACCTAATTTAACCTAACCCAAACTAACCTAGTCAAGCCTAGCCTAACCTAACCCACCTTAACCTAATCATCCCTAACCTAAGTTACCGTAACCTATCTTAACCTATCTAAACCAAACTCAACCTAATCTAACCTACCCAAAAAACCTTACACAACCTATCCGCTTTAACCTATCCAAACCTAACCCACCGTAACTTTACCTAACCCATCTTGTAATAATTTCAGAACACCACACCTCTCAGATATTCTCCAGCCAAAAGGTATATTACACAGGCCAGATGGCAGTAATTAACCTCACAAACGAGAATGCAACACTGATTGATTCCCTTTGATATTGCAATTCCGCCTGGACCACCGTGTGCAACCTCACTCCCGCCAATGCATTTAGACTACACGTGATGCATCTTCACGGACGATCACCTCCTGTTCCTAGAAATAGTTACGTAACGTTTGCTGTGTACGTACTGTATATTGCAGCATCAATACAGCATCTCTCATAGTAACAGCATCTAGACAGCATATCTCATAGGAACAGCAGCTAGACAGCATTTCTCATAGGAACAGCAGCTAGACAACATCTCTAAGAGTAACAGCACCTAGACAGCATTTCTCATGGGAACAGCAGCTAGACAACATCTCTAATAGTAACAGCATCTAGACAGCATCTCTAATAGTAACAGCATCTAGACAACATCTCTCAGTAACAGCATCTAGGCAGCATCTCTAATAGTAACAGCATCTAGACAGCATCTCTCATAGTAACAGCATCTCTCATAGTAACAGCATCTAGACAGCATCTCATAGTAACAGCATCTAGACAGCATCTAGACAGCATCTCTCATAGTAACAGCATCTAGACAACATCTCTCATAGTAACAGCATCTAGACAGCATCTCTCATAGTAACAGCATCTAGACAGCATCTCATAGTAACAGCATCTAGACAGCATCTCATAGTAACAGCATCTAGACAGCATCTCATAGTAACAGCATCTAGACAGCATCTCTCATAGTAACAGCATCTAGACAGCATCTCTCATAGTAACAGCATCTAGACAGCATCTCATAGTAACAGCATCTAGACAGCATCTCTCATAGTAACAGCATCTAGACTACCACCACTACCAGTACCACCGATCATCATTACCAACACCACTTACCACCACAACCATTTGAGATATATATACCATAATCTCTCTCTCTCTCTCTCTCTCTCAACACCAGTGTCCCCTCCAACACGATGCAGTCTGAAATTCACGGGGCGGAGGAGGAGGAGGAGGCGGAGGAGGAGGAGGAGGAGGAGGAGGAGGAGGAGGAGGAGGAGGAGGAGGAGGCGGCGGCGGCGGCGGAGGAGGAGGAGGATCAGGAGGAGGAAGAGGATCAGGAGGAGGAAAGGAGGTAGGAAGAGGAGGAGGATCAGGAGGAGGAGGAGAGGAGGAGGAAAGGAGGCGAGGAGGAGGAAAGGAGGAGAGGAGGAAAGAAGGAGAGGAGGAGGAAAGGAGGAGGAAAGGAGGAGGAGGAGGAGGAGGAAAGGGGGAAGAGGAGGAGGATGAGGAAAGGAGGAGGAAAGGAGGAGGAGGAGGAAAGGAGGAGGAGGAGAAAAGGCGGAGGAGGAAGAGGAGGAGGAAAGGCGGAGGAGGAAGAGGAGGATACCAGAACCACACATAACAGATGGTAAATGCTTGCGGTGTTATACAGGAAGCGAAGGTGAAGAAATGGAGGAAGGAGGAGGAGGAAGAGAAGCAACAGAAGGACTAAAGGAGGAAGAAAGAGGAAGAGAAGAAACGAAAAGAGGATTAAAGGAAAGAGAAGGAGGAAGAAGAGAAGCAACAGAAGGACTAAAAGAGGGAGGAGGAAGAAGTGAAGAAACAAAAGGAGGGGGAGGAGGAGAATGAAAAAAGAAAACAAGAATTTAATATAGAAGAAAGATGATGAAAACAGAGAAGACAGATGAAGGAAGAGAAGAATAGGGAGGAGGAGAAGAAGAAGAAACTTTAAGAAACAAAGGAGGGACAAGAAGCAAGGAGGAGGGAAATTAGGTAAACAATGAAGACGAAAAAGAAGAGATGGAGGAGGAGAATGAATACAGAAATAAGTAGGAGGAGGAAGGGTTGAGAAGGAGGAAGGGAGAAGGGTGGAAGGAGAGGAAGGCAGAGGAGGGGGTGGAAGGTGTGTTGGAGGAAGAGGAGGAGAATGGGAGAAAAGCGTGAGAAAGAATAGGAGGAAGGGGAGAAGTGAAGAAGAGGAAGGAGTGAGGAGGAGGAGGAGAAAGCAAGAGTGAGGTGGAGGAGGAGGAAGCAGGAGTGAGCAGGTGGAGGAGGAAGCAGGAGGAGTGAGGATGATGAAGTGAGGAGGACGAGGAAGAAGGGTAAGAAGAACAAGGACAATAAAAACAAGAGCAGAAAAACAAGGACAAGAACAACAAGGACAAGAACAACAACAAGAGCAAGAAAAAAGGACAACAAGAACAAGAGTAAGAGAAACAAGAACAAGCAACAGGTGTTGGACGTGTGTGGTGTAAACACAGGAAGTGGAGAGACAAAAGTTTCTGGGGAGCGAACCTTGGACACATTGTTGTAGCGACGGCAAAACCACCACCACGCCAGACAGTCTCACTAAAACAGTTAGTCAGTCCCCGCCAGTCACTCTTTATCAGTCACTGTGCCACTTACTTCTCCTGGCCCTCATTCCCTCGTTTCTCTCCCATTCCCTACTCCTTCCTTTCTTTCTCACACATTTTGTCTCCTCCATTCCCTTTCTCTCCCTCCTCCCCCTCTCCATTCTTACTTCTCTACAGTATTCTTATTTCCCAGTTTTTTCCTTTCCTCCCGCTTCTTTTCCTCTCCCTCTCTCTCCATTAACTCAAAACTTACACAAATACTTTACCAAGAATCGTTATAGATGCAGTAGAGGCCAAGTGTAATTTCGACGCCATCTTTTACTCGTATCTCAAGCCAGACAGTGAAGGTGCTCGTAAATATTTTTGTCCCTTAACTAGGAAATTAAAGTTCTAACATCCCTAGTTAAAGCAAATTAATTAACGCAAGTGAACAGATCAATGATGATTTATTTCCCATCATACTTGTTGTTGCGGCAGAGGTGACGTAACTTGACAACATTTTACAGTCAGACAAATATCTCTTCCTCACACCCTCAGTTTCCATCTCTCATTGACTCATAACTTCCCCATCTATTAAGTTAAGATAAACTCCTCAACAATCGTGGCCGGTAGAGAACCTTAATAATCACTACAGTAATATTAACGGCAGGAAACACTGATAATTACATAATGAGACCTTGACAATTTTCTGCTGTGGCAAATTTTCGGGTCACCTGAAGATTAGACCTACCAGCTCCATTCGCCTGATAAGTGAATACCCTAACGTTACCTTGATAGAGGTAGGGTTAGGTTAGGTTAATCTTAAGGTTAATTATGCCGGAGGGGGGTGGGGAAACTACAGGTGATCCAAAATTTCAATCCCTTACCTTTATTGAGGAAGAGTGTCTGTTCCACCACTTCAAGAGTCTTGTGTTTAGTTTCTAAACCGATGTGTTCACTTCCATAACTACCTCCACTAACCCCTTCACTACAAGACGCCACTTTTAGTATTTCATTTAGTTAACACCAGACGATTTTCTTCAACACAGAGTCCCCTGTACACAAGGGGTTAATACACTACCTCCATAAGACATAATGTTCACCACTTAAATGTTAATATTCACCGGCTCAAAAGTTCACTCGAGCAAAAAGGCTGCTTCCATGCCCCCTCAAGTCACTTAAACACTCGTAAATTTATCTGTATTCTTGTAAGCGTATTTTCCTTTGCACTATGATCAACCACACATAAGTTCTTCACTAGATTCATAAGTTCCGCCATCAACGTCAAGTAAAGATAAAAAAAAAAATCCGGTACTTCTCGTCCACAGGTCAAGCCAACAATGACGGACCAGACATAGCTGAAGCAGGAATTGTTTACCCAGGATGGTCAACGATAAGGCTATACGTGCATAAAATAATATATGGCAATAGAATTCTCAAATTATATGTGATAAAAAGTTGAATATGTATAATCTGTATAATGTATATGTACAGTATATGAAAAATTTATTCGAAATTGTCTTATTGATAGATTTTTTTTTCAAGTAACTATTCTGGGCCGCCGTGTATCATTCTTCGTCCTAGGAAAAAAAACATACAAGCGCTTGCCGACACCACCCCAGACGCCGCTCCTTAACTCTTCGCTATCTGTAACTGCTGGTTTGCAAATCGTTTTTAACAATTACACTGTTGGTATTATCGTTAATTATTACTACATGTGTTGAAACTAAATATACATCATACATCAACCAGTTACAACGCCAACATTTTTAATAACAGTTACAATAAATAAATACATAAATATTCAAACGATACTGACTCACTCTTGCCAACTATTTTTCACTTTTATTCCCGACCCCCGCGCCACCTGGCCATCCGTCCACGGGCTCTACCTTTAATCCCCTAGTCCGTCCGTCCGTCCGTTATCTCTAACTATTTTCTGTTTCCCCTTCTTTATTCTTCTATTTAATCTTCCTTCCTTAACTAATCCAAACATCAGTAAAAAAAAAAGTAGGGTAAAAGAAAAAGTGGGGGAGGAGGAGGAGGAGGAGGAAGCTGTACGATAACTGCAATCCCATTCGGCAACAAGTTTACTGCCATTGGATACAATATATAACTTATAATATAAACACAAGACACGAGTAAAACATTCACAACAAATGTATTTACAACATATATGTAGGAATAAAACATAAATTACAGGTCATTTTATAATTTTGTCTGTTCTGTTCAGGACAGTGTTGCCAGATATTTTGTCTCAAACACGAACCGTAGGTGTGTACTTATTCTTGTGGCCCAATTGTACGTCCTCCGCCTGTCTCAAAGTGTGCCCGTCTGTCTCCATCGCTAAATGTATACGTCAGTTAAGTGGTTCCCGAGGTCAATGTATTTTGTTAAGCGATAAATGTGATCTAAATTTACGTAAGGGATCACGTTAGTGTTGTGTGGGTCTATACATCAATTTAATTTATATAGGAAAAGCGTATTTGTTTACAGTCAGTGGAAGACGTTGTTTACCTCAGGAGGAGACAGTCATTGGGAGAGGATGGAAGTGACTGTTCGGTTAAGTGAGGAACTGAGATAGACTGTACGAGACTGTTCACGAAGGCCCGGTTACTCCATCACAGTCTTAAACAGTAGTGCTGGCGAGTTATAAAGGTCAGACTGTTAACATGCACTAACTGATGATGGTGTCAGTTGCATGTATGGGGTTGTGGCGCCAGACACACGGCTGTGGCGCCACAACCGTGTGTCTGGCGCCAGACACACGGTTGAGGCGCCACACATGCGGTTGTGGCGCCAGACACACGGTTGAGGCGCCAACAGGACCCGCCACCACACCCTGGGATACAGACCAGCAATATATATAAGTGGGGGAGCTGACGCACTAAGGGATCAGTTCACTTCCTGATGACGGCGAGGCAGGGAGGGAGACGGTGGTGAAGACCTGCTGACACCGCTGGCTGGAGCCGACGTCTTGCGGGAGAACCAAGACTAAAATGACAAACTTAGACAGACAGACGCATACACTCTGTCGTAGTGCATTATGATGATTTGTTTATCATAATTAATAAACTATCTCCACTGACCTCTTTACTACTGGACGCCATTTTTATTATTTTATTTGGCCAACACCAGACGACATTAGTCATCAAAGAGACGGCATCCATGGAGTTAATAGTAAAGAGAGGAGTTCATCTTGGTGTATACAATGCCTAACACACACACACACACACACACGGCCTGGCACTCTCACTACCCCTGTAATCTTCAGATTAGTCAAAGGAGTGATAAATAAAGATGAGAGGAAACACTCTCGGCGACCCCCCCCCCCCCTCCCCTCCACACACACACCAGCTGCTCTAATAAAACCAACTCAGCCGCGGCTATTTTATTACAGTATTCCAGGACCATGTTTATATTGGTGTCTGGGGCCGGCCTTGGTGGGTTTTATCAAATTCCTCCGGGTTATTGTGTAAGCAAGAATTTTTTATATCGGGGAGTACTTTATAAGTTTGTGTGGCTGAAGCTGGGCACCTGAGCTGATATATAACCTCGTATCGGGGCATCGTGGGGCTATTAGTTTAAGGCCTCTGCGTGTTTAAGCAGGTTGCCATTATCCGGAATGATCGTCTTTTGTCTCTAAGACAGAGCCACGAGAGGGAGGGTGATGTCAACTCCCTCCTGTACGTCTTGTCTGTACTCACCCCTGAAGATGTGAATTACACGAAAGCGCTTGGGAACTTCGTGTTTTCTTCTTTCCTTGTGGTTATCAGCATATACCTAGATCACGCGCACATACAGTGATTTACTTGCATATATATATATATATATATATATATATATATATATATATATATATATATATATATATACATATATATATACACTCACACTGTATATGAATAATTTCCGAAAGTACTGGACGTAAATGAAGTGAAGCAAGATGCGTCTTTGTAAACACCGAGCCGACCTCCTGAAAGCTTCATAATACAATTGTTTTTACCTTTGAAGATCCAGAAAGCATTACGGGAGGTATTACTTGTCACCCCGTGCTATAAAAGGCGGTGTTCTCCTGGGGAGATTGACTTAATTAAAGGTAACAGTTACGAGAGATAAAAAGTACGTGTCCTCATAACAATAACACTGGGAAGTCACAATATTAGTTAAGTTACGAGACACTATTCAGTGAAAATATGGTTTAGTGGCGCTTAAAAACCTTAGTCGTTGAAGCACAGTAATAACAGTATAACAATAACGTTAAGTTGCTGAGCGGATTACCTGTACGAGATGCTACAACTATCGATAAAAGTTACATTTGTTGAGTTATGTCACCAGCTCCTCCGTCTGTCTACCAATTAATACAAGTGACACTGTACACACCGGGACAGCTATCAACCTTGATATTATAATAAACGAGTATCCTTCCAGGGATTACTACTTTCTTCCTAGCCAATCCTTTTACCCAATCACTCACAACTACAATGGTAATCTCGAGTCGGGCAGCAGTTCGATACGACATTCAGACTCTCTCTCTCTCTCGCTCTGACACATACACACAGGCACCACAGGTTAATGTTTTGATTCTAGTCACTATTACACGTTCATTACCAGCTAGGGGCAACTTTATCAAAGGCCAACCTGACAACTAACACAGCTGTTCCATCAAGGTGCTCACTACTGGTACAGCCGCTGTGTTATAGTAAATAGAATCCTTCACCTGTGTCGCATATCACACGCTGCCGCTACTCCCGCCGCCACAGTCTCTCTCCCCCACACACCAGGCACAGTTTATTATATACCTGAGAGACCGGTGGCGTGTCGTGAGAAAAATGCTAGGGGAAGCAAATGACGCTGGTAAGATCTCTGATGAAGCTGGAGTAAGAATATTAATATCATTTTATTATTCATTTAACATAATTATAAAATAGGAAGTAATTAACAAAATATTATTTTAACTTACCATTTTAAACATAGTTCAATGGAATTCTTCTTGGCTTACGAGCAAAATGATCAGTAACTTTGGTGTAAAATTCTGGCTTGCTCTGAAGATTATGCAATACTTCTTTTTCAATTGATAGAAGGGCTAAACTTTGCAATCTTTCTTGACCTTGAGAATTTCTTGAGTACGTTTTAATTCGCTTCAAAGCAGAGAAGCTGCGCTCTACAGATGCAGTCGTTGCTGGAACTGTTAAAATTAATTCACAAAGTCTTGCTACTTCATTGTAAGCCTTTTCCAAGTCATTCAGCTTTATAAAACTTAAAATTTCTGTTATAGTTTTATCTTTGAATTCCTCTGACATGTAAACAACTCTAAGTTGCGATTTCAGTGATAAAAAATCAAAGAGATTATCATAGCTACACTTCAGCGATTGAAAAGCAAGCTCTGGAAATTGCCCAAACTTAGTAAACTCACAGAATGATGGAGAGTGTAAAAGCTCTAAGAATCTTAATGAATCCAAATTTGCAATATCGTGTCATATATTTCTACATAAAGGCGTGAGAATGACGTCTTCACATCAACATTTCCTTTTCGTCTCTTAAATCTGGGTTCATTTTCATTTATGTGATCACAGTTCTTTGTTGTTTCCCAAATGTTCTCAAACTCTTCTCTCTTCTGTTCCAAAGCCAGGCGAAAATCATTCACTTTTTTGACACAATAACCAACATCATGAATTTTTGCTTGCAGTATATCAAATAGTGTATCTGACAATGGGAAAAATGATGCAAAAAGATTTAAGAGAAAGCAAAAATTAAAATCAGTCATCGATGATAAAAATCCCCCTGCCATTTTCCACAATAACTTTCTTACTTGTAAAGTCACGAGATCTAAAAGAATTCTTTAGTAGATCACATACAGTGCATGCACATGCTGAACTTTGCTCCTCCTGCGACTGCATTTTCAGTTTGGGGGTATATTAATCCAAATAAATGCGTCGCACTCACACATCATGACCTCTGAAAGTCAACTGAATTTCTTACGTTGAGTGTTGACATAGACCGTAGCCTCATACAGTGATACCATCTCTTTCAAAACAAAATCTATCAATTCGAAAAAAGTTTATAGCCATTATTAATTTATTATATTATTCCAAAATGACAATGACATTATTCAAGTACTATGATAATGAGTCCAATAGTCTACGAAACTGTGAAACATAAAAAAGGTCAGATAATTATTATTTACGGATACGAATTTATCATTGAAAAAAAAATTAATGAACTGGTAATGCTGGCAGCGAGTATAGGGGGTGGGGGAGGGGGACCAGGGAGGACGGTGGGCTTACGTTGACCAAATTTCTAGCACAATTAATTATACTGACTGATAATATCAAATATTATTGAGGGGACATTCCAGCATCAGAATGCTTTCCACAGCTTATTAAATTGATCTGAACCTTATTTACATGGGTTTGGAAAAAGGGGAGTAACATAAGTTAAATTATTGGTCTCATCTTACGTCTGGCAATGGCATACCATTGCCGCTGTGAGCGTGGGGGAACGAGGGTACTGCAGTGGAATATTGCGTACTTGAGGGATAGATTTTCAAGCGGAAAATGCCCGTCTTGCAAGTTTCACAAATTAACTGGGACAAAAAAAAATGCACAATGCTATACACGATTGAATTAAATAATATGTTAATTAAATAAGATATTTTTATTTGGAAGGGAATCATTGTTATAGGGTAAGCAATGCTTACCTTGCTTCTTATGAATACACGCCACTGTGAGAGACTCACGATATTTCACTTGCCCATCGGAATGACCTGTCAGGAATTTACCCCCAGCTATTGTGCAGGAAACTCTACCATTATCCAGCGTGTCTTAAAGATGAAATGCCTTCGACTCAAACCGTGTACATCCTAAGTCATCAACAACATTCAATTCTCTCGATGGTATAAGAGGCTGCCATGTTAGATCATATGCAACTGTTTGTAAAATCTCGACCAACTAAATTATTCACAGAGTATGTAAACATGGCAAAGGAGAAACAAATAAATTCAAACCGTGAAAATAATACATGAACCACAAAGTTTTCAAACCTCGTGGCCAGCAGTGAATATCAACCCACCCTCTCACGCCCCTCCACACTTTACTCCAGTGTAAACAACCATAAAACAGCATCCTCCTAAAAAAGACAACACCCGGGGCATAAACACCCAAGATTTGAAAACACCGAACCTCCCACTTTGCTGCGGCTCGAAAATATGACCCAATTTCAGTCAAGGTGGGACGCGCGGGGCCTCACTCTCGGCGACACCCGCTTGATCTACAGCACAATTATGAAGCGCCCGCCCGCCACGCTGATCTATGCCCAGGGATTGCTGCGTCCGGCCTCTTGCCACTAGTTATTGGCCTCACACCTACGCCCTCGACGGGGGCTCACCTCCCCATATATACTGGGGGGAAGAGAAGAATTTTGTGAGGTAAGTTAAAGAGGGAAATGTTGTTAAGGTACAGGTAAGGGAAAGGCCAAAGTTGTGAAGAAGATACGGTGAGTAGTGAAGGGGTGTCGGAGGGACAGTAGACCCAGGAGAATGTTATATGGATGAACGTACCATAACCTACACCAATTATACACTCTACAATGATGTGTGTATCTCGTTGTTGTTGTTGCGTGTTATGTATCCTGTATCAATCGGTCCCTTTCCTGTGTCCTGGTGGAGATATGTGTCCCCGTGATTGTGTCGTGTATAAAGTGAGTTAAGTGCTTGAGGCCGTTATGTATCGAGGAAAAAATCTCGTCCGAGTGTTGATTGGATGTGATTATTTGATTGTGCTTCATGATTCACTAAATGCTTGTTTGGAGTCGCACCTACTCCTGTATATATATATATATCTTGATAAAATCACACGGGAGAATGGAAACAACGGAGTACCTTAGCTTTCGTCTTTATTCAAGACATCTTCAGAGGCAACTGTTGCCTCTGAAGATGTCTTGAATGAAGACGAAAGCTAAGGTACTCCGTTGTTTCCATTCTCCCGTGTGATTTTATCAAGATTTATCTTATCCAGGGGATCTCACAGCAAATATGTTGAAGGAAATCTGCCGGGACGTCATGGTAGAACCGACCCTCCTTCCATTGGATGGCGAGATCTTCCAACAGAGGACTTCAAACACATCTAACGAAGCCCGTGTGTACGTCAGCGCTCGAGGATTCTGGACGCGGGGACAGCGAGCTTTCTTCGACATCAGGATTTTTGATCCCATGGCCGCATGTCACCGTAACCTAGCTCTCGATGCTGCACATAGGAGGAACGAGAACGACAAGAGAAGGGCATACGGGAAGAGAATTCAAAACGTTGATCAAGGCAGCTTCACTCCTCTAGTGTTCACAACCTCTGGTGGGATGGGACCAAGTGCAAGATGTTTCTACGCCAGACTCGCCGAGTGGATCTCCGAACAGAAACAGCAGCCCAGAAGTTATGTTACAGCCTGGATGAGGTGTCGACTGTCTTTCTCTCTCCTTCGGTCGGCTTTGCCTTGCCTCAGGGGAACGAGAGCTTCTGCCCCAACTCCGACAACTGCTGCAGATATTGACTATGAGGCTACAGTCACTGAATGCCGCATAGATCTGCGGCTCAACTAATTTAACACAGATAGGATACCTACTTATGTATTAGGATATATAATATTAAGGTAATTAAATGGTGGCGAAGGTGTGGCTATTGGGGGAGGCTGGAGGCCACTTTAAAAAAAAAAGTAGTAGTAGTAGTAGCAAGGGTGGCATCGCGACTCTCGCCCCTATGGGGCCAAGTGCCTCAAGTAACGGCCACTCCATGTAGTGTCGGCTGACCCAGTGGGTATATATAACTAATGTTACATCAGCGAGACCATAGAAATGGTGGCTATCTCTACCAAAGTGACATAATCAAGTGTTAGGTGTGACAATTCTTGCTCCCAGTGGATTATTCTCATGTGTGGATTATCGCCCACATGGGGGGTGCCCGACACAACCACACGCGCGCGTATGCCCTTACTACCCGGACACCGAAGGCCAGGCTGTCACCTCTGTGCCTCATACGCATAAGATCTAGTTTCTTCGTCCGTATGGGCCCAATAGCAGAGGTCGGAGGCGGAAATATTTGTCGCCCAAGTTGCTGGTCACTATGCCTGGCAACAGTCTTTGCTACGTCTGTGCTAGCCCGAACCAAAACTGCACAAATTGTCTTTGTGCGAGAAACAACCGATCATGTGTGGATTGCAGGAAGCTAGACCAGTGTCGGAACCCACGTGGCAGGGAGCCGACACAGGCGGCCACAGTGGATATCGCCGGGACCCAACCACCCGATGATATCCGAAATGATAGCAGTGAGTCTACTCAACCCGAAAATGTAGTACTAATAAATGCTGCTCCCTCAGTAGCAGGTGTCCAGGAGGAGAATGAGAGACAGCCGCCTCAGTGGAAAGGCATGTCGATGGAAAATGCAGGCGTATGGGTCAAAGAAACCTACTCAGAAATTGTCATGTGGTCGCCAGCTAACTTGTTTGAACCACCCAAGTGTGCGGCCACCAAAGAAATGATTCGGGAGATGACTTGCTTCATGACTGATTACACTCAGGACCGCTCCCTCGCCCCCCTAGCTCTTCAAATACTGGCAATAATACCACATCTATTTTGTCAGAGGACACACACAAAGGCTAAGCACAAAGAAAATGTGGCAGCAATGAAGAGAAGAACGACAATGTGGCGGACTGGGGCCCTAGATGATCTCCTATGTGAAGCAAGAACACTGCAGGAGAGACTAAAATCTACGGGTGACAGAAAGCAAAACACCGATGACGTGGCAAGAAAATTTGGAAACAAAATGCGTGTGGGAAAAGTGTCTCTCGCGGTAAGATCTCTCACACATGAATCCTCCGGTGGAGTGATGCCAATAAACAGAGCGACATTAAAACTATTGAAAGAGAAACATCCCCCTGCAAGTGAAGATGAAGGCATCAGGCTCCAGGGTGACTATATCCCACCAAATGCTGTCCTGTTCGAGAAAATAACAGGAGAGATGGTGTGGAAAAAGGCACTGAAGACTCGAGGAGGAGCCGGCCCTTCAGGTCTGGATGCAAACGGTTGGAGAGTCATCCTCAGCACAAACAAGTTTGGCCCTGTAGCAAGCGATCTCTGCACTGCCATTGCCACCCTTGCAAGAAAGCTTGCATCCTCTTGCTGCCATCACCTCCAGGCTCTGACGGCCTGCCGCCTTATTCCTCTGGAAAAGAAACCAGGATGTAGACCTATAGGGGTGGGGGAAGTGCTGAGGCGGATCATCGGAAAGTGTATAATGGAGGTGGTAAAGGATGATGTCAGGGCAGCAGCAGGGAACCTACAAGTGTGTGCTGGCCACCAGGCTGGTGGGGAGGCGGCCATTCACGCCATGAGATTGATATTTGAGCAGCGTGATTGTGAGGCCGTTCTCCTGGTGGATGCTTCAAACGCATTCAACATACTTAACCGCAAGGCGGCACTGCACAACATCAAGATCAAGTGTCCTAGCTTTGCGATGTATGTTGAAAATTCGTATAGGAATCCTTCAGACCTCTACATAGTAAACAACAAGGCTCTACGAGGTGATACCATCCTACAGTCGACCGAGGGAACAACACAGGGGGACCCCGTTGCAATGGCGATGTATGCAATTGGCCTATCAGTGCTCCAACAAGAAATAAAGTATGAAACAACTAGGGTCAAACAAGTGGCATATGCTGATGACCTCACAGGAGCAGGAAAAGTGGAGGACATCAAAAAGTGGTGGGACCTGGTAACATCGCGAGGTCCACAAATAGGGTACCACCCAAACGCCAGCAAATCCTTCCTCATCGTGAAGCCAGATCATTATGATCGGGCTGTGGAGGTTTTCGGCGAAAGTGAGGTCAAAATAACTAAGGACGGCCAAAGACATCTAGGCGCAGTAATTGGCACTACGGACTTCAAGACCCAGTACGTAGGGGGAAAGGTGAATGAGTGGGTTAGCGAAATCCATGCTCTATCGGAGATTGCTAACACAGAGCCACATGCGGCCTTTGCAGCATTCACACATGGAGTCAAGCATCGTTGGAACTACCTGATGCGTACCATCCCTGAGATCCGACCCCTCCTCCACCCTTTGGAAGAAGCAATCAGTGTCAAGTTCATTCCCACACTAGTGAAACACCACGACTTAACCCCAGTAGAAAGAACACTTCTTGCACTTCCACCAAGACTGGGAGGGATGGGACTAACTAATCCAGAGGAGATTGCTGACTCTGAACATCAAAATTCACTTAAGCTCACGGCAGCCCTCACTGACCACATAATAGCCCAGAATGCAACAGGGGAAGTGGACACCAGCGAAGTTAATAAGATCCGTAGGTCCATTACAACAGATCGGCAGCACTGCCAAAATGACATGTTGCAGCAACTATTGCTGCAGGTTCCAGAAAATTTGACAAAAAAAGTAGCTATAGCGCAGGAGGTGGGCGCCTCGAACTGGTTAACTACGTTACCGATAAGGGCAAATGGTTTCAGCCTTAACAAACAAGAATTTACAGATGCCATTGCTCTAAGGTACGGTTGGCCAGTAGATGGTTTGCCCTCCCAATGCGTGTGTGGCTCTTCCTATGATGGCGATCACGCCATGGTCTGCAAGAAGGGGGGCTTCATATGCATGAGGCATGACGAGGTAAGGGATCTCACAGCAAATATGTTGAAGGAAATCTGCCGGGACGTCATGGTAGAACCGACCCTCCTTCCACTGGATGGCGAGATCCTCCAACACAGGACTTCAAACACATCTAACGAAGCCCGTGTGGACGTCAGTGCTCGAGGATTCTGGACGCGGGGACAGCGAGCTTTCTTCGACATCAGGATTTTTGATCCCATGGCCGCTTGTCACCGTAACCTAGCTCTCGATGCTGCACATAGGAGGAACGAGAACGACAAGAGAAGGGCATATGGGGAGAGAATTCAAAACGTTGATCAAGGCAGCTTCACTCCTCTAGTGTTCACAACCTCTGGTGGGATGGGCCCAAGTGCAAGATGTTTCTACGCCAGACTCGCGGAGGTGATCTCCGAACAGAAGCAGCAGCCCAGAAGTTATGTTACAGCCTGGATGAGATGTCGACTGTCCTTCTCTCTCCTTCGGTCGGCTTTGCTCTGCCTCAGGGGAACGAGAGCTTCTGCCCCTACTTCGACAACTGCTGCAGATATTGACTATGAGGCTACAGTCACTGAATGCCGCATAGATCTGCGGCTCAACTAATTTAACACAGATAGGATAGCTTATTATGTATTAGGATATTTAATATTAAGGTAAATAAATGGTGGCGAAGGTGTGGCTATTGGGGGAGGCTGGAGGCCACTTTAAAAAAAAAAAGTAGTAGTAGTAGTAGTAGTAGTAGTAGTAGTAGTATCATCATCGTCATCATCACAAGCAAAGTAATCCTTAACTGAATACCAAGAGTTAGGTTAGGATAGGTTAGGTTAGGTTACTACTATTCGACCCACCACTCTAAGGATTGCTAACCACGGCCCACCACTCTGAGGGTTGGCGACCACGACCCACCACTCTGAGGGTTGGCGACCACGGCCCACATCTCCAAACGTTTTAGGCCTGTCTTTGCCAATCCTCCCTGCTATTGCATCTCTTCATGGACCACAGCTTTCAATTTAATTCATCTATCCTCGTCTCTACACTCCCCCTGACTCTCCTACCATCGATCTTGGCCATTAATATCTGTTTTCCCACCACGTCATCCCTAATTATATGACCAAAGTATCTGATTTTCTGTTTCACTCAACTTTCCAGTATTTCTCTCTTTGTTCTTTGCTACTTTGTTCTTGTCTTATCTGTATAACTTATCTTTAACACTGCCGCCACAGAGGTCCTTAACCCCCCTTTCTTCATCTCTGTGTCCAGCTGCTCTAAAACTCATTCGATTTTATCTCTCATTTTTATTCCCATTTCCTCAAGTTTCTCCTTCATTAAAATCAACATCTGTTTAGCTCACAATCTAACCCCAAGAGACTCTGTTACAGTAGACAAAATATTCGTCAAATTCGGTAATGTTACGAAAAAACCGGATTTCGGATTTTTTTTTACATACGATTCCGGTTTTATGTATAAAAACTATTCGAGAGGGTTACCATTATCTTCCCTCAACCATAGGATTTGATAACATTTATCAAAACGTAAAGCTGTCACTAATATCACAGCGTAATAGATAGATGGTCATTACTGTCTCAAGTTTGTGTAATAATCTATAAACCATTGGGTAATTTAAGAGATATTTGGGTGTTACTCAAGAGAAAATTATTACTGCAAATACCCCCCCCCCCCCCCAAAAAAAAAGAAAATTACGGAAATTATTATTACAAAACCACGATTACATTTCTACATCTGGTGAGTGTAACATGTAGTCACCCATTTATCATATAATTTGTATGTTCAGTTCATGTTCCTTCTTCTTTCAATAATGAAAGCTTTTGTTAAACGACCCACCCACCCTATGTCTTTGTATGTAATAAGTCATTTTTGTCCAATGTATATTTTCAGCCTTCGGGCTGCAAAACTTTCAATAAACCGTTAATTATTATTATTATTATTATTATTATTATTTTATCAATAATACCAACGAAACCCCTACAAAAAGAAACCCTCCGCTCTCAAAAACCAACATTAACAGACTATAATGAATACTTTACCCAACGACACACCGGAACACCTCAGGAACCCAGTGTTCACCGCCAGGGAGCCTTACCTGTGGAGAAAACACACAACTTAGAAAACGAAGGAATAATGGAGATAACAGGAGAAGATTATCGTGGATACAGTGAAAGTTATTGCTTGGTAATGTCGTTGGTCTTATCCCGTGTCTTATACGGCTCCAGGCGAGGCAGCTGCAACCACACCAGGCGCTGACCAACCACCACTGTCCTGTGTGTGTGTCTGTCTGTGAGTGTATATATATCACGAGCAGGATAAACAAACATAAGAACAAACAAACAAGGTTATTACAAGCATTATTAACCACTAACATACAGTACATGAAACAAACTACAGTTTACATAAGTACAAAAACACGAATCCAAACGTGAATATACCTGGTTATTCTTACGTCTACAGTATTGTCTGCAGAATGACTCAGAAATAAAACAAGCGATCACCTTTTCTACATCTGCCGTTTGAGAAGTTATTAAGTCTCATTATACTGTCAGTAATAGTTATAGTCAAGAGTGTAAACTGACTTCAGTGTTTGCGTTGAGTGTCTTTAGTTTGTCGAAGCACAGAAATGCCTAATAACAATAATAATAATAATAATAATAATAATAATAATAATAATAATAATAATAATACATAAAATAACACAATAACGACAACAGGATTCACAATAACAAACAAAATACTTCTGTTGCTTTCCCTGTTTGCAGCGTTCCTGTTGTTGGCTGTCCCTGTTGTCAATATTATCTTCCGGATGGCGTTATTTTCTATCGATAATTACACATCCGTCAACAACAACAACAACAACAGGGTCTTATCAGGGACACTCTTCCTAAACACGTAATGATGTTGGGTAAATAACCACGACCACACCCTTCGAAAAATCTCAATTGGACTTTGTTGGATAAATAACCACGACCACACCCTTCGAAAATTCTCAATTGGACTTCAAACTATTTTTTTTTTCAATGGTTTAACTTTCAAGAGAATTTTAAGCATGAAAAAATATTTAGTGTTTGATGTAGTATTTATTTCCCACATATATTGATCTCTATTGCCAACCAAAATTTGTCTTTCTCTGCCACCAATTACGTCTGCCAACACTTGTGACATTTCCAGCATTATTGTTGAAATTTGGGTTTATTTTTAATTTCCATCATTGCCAATACGTTTTTTTGTTTCCTCCATGGAGATAGTTTCCACCATTATTACCATATGTTTCCAGCACTATTACCACTATAATTTCCTCTACACCATCACCACCACACTCTCTACCACCACTACCACCACATTCTCTACCACTACCACCACCACCACACACACACACACACCTCTACCACCACTACACACATCCTACACTACCACACACACACCACACTACCATCACACTCTCACCACTACCACATTCCACTCTACCCTCACCATCAACACTTAACCACACTAAGACACCACAGCCTCCAACACCATCACCAACAACAACAACAAGACTAGGTCAATAATTCACACCAAAAAGTATATGTCAAATAAACTTAAAAATAAATCGAAAAAAAAAACTCCTGGAAGAAATTGAGAAAAATAGCCCAGGAAAACACAGAGACAAGGTAAACAAACTGTTATAATCACAAGCTATAACAATGATACGGTTTAGTATCATAACAAAGAAACACTAATGAAATAACATATCATTTTATATAATTAGCCACAGGATTATATGTTAGTATTTAAATGGCATATAATATAAACCTGTCTTAGCTGTATTATATTTTATTTCGGATATATAATTAGTTATCCAGGATCTATTATTTGTTAGGATATAAGATTAACCATGTAGGATATATATTTATTGTGATGTAAGATATATAATCCTGGTTATATTATGTATTATATAGGACATATAATTTTCTCTCAAGGATATATGTTACCTGAAGACGTATAATTTAGCAATGCGGTATGTATAGTAATTTACCCAGAGTCTATAATTAGTTATGTAGGTTATATAATTAGGCATTTAAAGTATAGTTACGTGGAATAAACAATGGATATTTTGACCAGGTGTAAATAAAGGGACCACAGCTAATTATCCATAGGTGGGCTGGACAGGTAAAGGTAGAGGTGGGTCAGTACACAGAGGTGGGTCAGTACACAGGGGTGGGTCAGTACACAGGGGTGGGTCAGTACACAGGGGTGGGTCAGTACACAGGGGTGGGTCAGTACACAGGGGTGGGTCAGTACACAGGGGTGGGTCAGTACACGGGGGTGGGTCAATACACGGGGGTGGGTCAGTACACGGGGGTGGGTCAGTACACGGGGGTGGGTCAGTACACAGGGGGTGGGTCAGTACACGGGAGAGAGAGAGAGAGGGAGAGAGATAGGGGTGGGTGTTGGGGGGGTTAGTGCCATAACTCACCCTGATGAATGGCCTTCCCCCGGGGATGATAACAAAAGACCAGCTGAATTTAGCATCGCCCTACACCCTTGACAAGAGGAAGAAGGTAAATGTATGGAGGTTCAGATGAGAATATTTTTATAGCACAATATATACACGACGAAAACTCAAATATCGTCTCGTAAATTATAAAGCAGGAGATTCATATTCTTTCCCGTTACGTTCATTTCCTGCACTCGACATTTTAACCCTCTCATTGGCGCCAGGCCAATCACCTCCTCCCGCAGCGAGGCATTCCGAGCGATTGGCGGAGACCTCTGGCAACCAAGAATTGTGCGGCAGGCCTCACCCACTGTAGACGTGGCCCAGCCAATCGCCGCCTTTGCCAAAATTGGGTCAGGTGTTGTGAGGGGGCGGAGCGCCAGCCTCGCAAAATGACTGCAGAGCGCGGGTGATCGACCCTGACGGAGGACCAAAACTTGGCTACCACGTCTATGTTCTCAGCTCATCACCTCCTACACGCATCACCACGATTTTCTTTCACGAAATTTTGTTGGATTATATTTTTTTCGATCGAACAGAAAGCATCAAGAACCTATCCTTAAGCCCAGGCAGCGCATGTTGCAAATACTGGTAAGCGCCAAAACGCAGGAGTGGGTGGGGAAATAGAGGCTGCTCCGCCGTCCCTGGGCTGTTATCGATTTATTGCAAGACATCGCTTTTACCTAATTTTCTTAGGTGTACGTGAACACTTTCCAGCCCGTTGTGGTATTTCTTAGTAGGACCAGTGGGCATCTTCAACTGAACCAACCGGTTACGTGAGAGTGAAGTAGGCACCCAGAAGCCCACAACTGCAACACTCTCTCTCTCTCTCTCTCTGCCGGTAATGTGGAGACGCATACATCCGCATACATCACAAACTTGTATTAAAGTTTTATCTTCAAAAAAAAAAACTGAAAATCAAACGAAAGGACGTAAGCTTGAAAATAAACTGGGAGTTGGGTACAAGAAGCGGGAGCACAGTGAGGCAGCTTCCTGTAGTGACTCCTCGCACACACTCCACCATGAAACAACCGTCCATCAAAAACACAACATCTTAACTCCTGAACATGTAGCTTTGTTTCACAATCATTTTTCTCTGTAAATTTTATTTATTTTGTACATATCAAACAATACTGTATTTATAATCAGGATTCTGCAACATTGTCAATATGTAAATTAGTATATAGTGAATTAAAATAAAATAAAAAAGGAAAATTGACATTACAAAGTCATTAACTAACCTATAAATTCAGTCAATTATGTTGCATTAATATTTATTCCCATAAAATTAAGTTTCAAATGATACAATACCAAAGAATTTGTTGTTACCAAGACTCACATGAAATTCGACTGAATATCATCCTCAATTTTTATTAAATCAGAACCACATTTATTAAAGCTGTTTCCCCCACCAACTCCTTGGTGTGAGCGGGCTTTGATCAATACAGTACAGTACTCTGACATTTTCTATTTTCACAATTTTCTGATGAAATATCCCATTAGTTTTTTGTTTTAATAAATTATGGTACAGTAGTTAGGTAGCAAATCCCAGAAGTTATGTATTATGTACGCCAAGTTTAGTTGGGTATTAAAGAACTAATTTTAATTACTAAATGAAATTTTAGTTCGGTATTGAATACATACTTTTAATTATTAAATTAATTTATATTTAGTTACTGTAGTACGTACGGAAATAAATTTAAATTATAAATAAAATTATAGTTAGGTATTAGATAGACTACTTATTCTGAAATAAATTAAATTATAGTAAGGTAGTAAATACAGACTATAAGTACTAAATTAAATTCTAGTTCGTTACTGAAGTACATACGGAAATAATTTTAATTATTAAATTAAATTATAGTTAGGTATTAAATACATACTTTTAAGTAAATTAAATTCGAGTGTCTGTCTGTCAATTGTCTGCTTGTGTCTGCCTGTCTGTCTTTGTCTCTGTCTGTCTGTCACAGATAAACAGACAGACAGACAGAAGGAAACGGACACAGAGACACACAGACAGAGACTGAGACACACAGGCAGAGACACAGACAGACATGACAGAGACCAACAGACAGACAGAGAGATTCCTACAAGTTGTTATTATTTCTTCTTTTACCAAAGTGTTCCTGTTGCTTAACAACTCAATCAGATACGTTATGGTTACGTGGTGAGTCAAGGGACAGTTGTCTGTTTCAGTTTGGGTGACAGCGGTCGAGCCTGAGAAGAGCGCCGGACCTTCTTATTTACGGCGATTCCTTCTTTATCTTGAGTTAGTAGCCAAGATTGTCTGTCTCTCCCTGTCTGCCTCTGACTGTCTGTCTGTCTCCGCTCGTCTGTTTGTCTGTCTGTATGTCTTTCTGTCTTTCTGTCTGTGTCTTTCGGTGTGTTTGTCCGTTTGTCTGACGGTTTCTGTCTATTTCTGTGTGTCTGTCTTTTTGTTTGTCTGTCTGTCTGTGTCTGTCCGTCTGTCTGTTTTTCTGTCTCTGTTTGTCTGTCTGTCTACAAATCCTCCCTAAGGAATCCTATCCTATAAATCAACATACCCGACCACCGGCCCCCCCCCCCCCGCCCCCCAACAAAAAATAAATAAATAAAAAAATAAAAATATAAATAAATAAATAAATAAATAAATTCTCCATACCCAACCTCAGCGACAACCCTCTCAATAAAAACAACCTAACTCAACAACTCCTTTCAACAAAAAACAGACAGAAAGACAGAGACAGACAGACAGCCAGAGACCGACATAGTGGAAAGACAGAGAGGCTGAGACAGAACGAGACAAACACAGACAGACAGTGACAGACATTGTAAAAATAGACTGCCAGACAGAGAGACAGACTGACGGACAGACAAACAGAGATACAAAGACAGACAGAGACTGAGAGACAGACGGACAGAGACAGTTAGACAAACTAACTCTACCAAAGCACCAATCACCTACTGCGGCACCAAGAGACGCCAACCCCAGTAAACAGAAACCCTCCTCCTGGTGTACATTAACACAGTATAACCTTTTTCTTCTATATTTTAAATTTATTTATGTTCTTTTTTTCGCCCCCCCCCCCCAGGCCCCGTTGTGGGTCGTTTGATCTGTGCCCGGGTGGGCTAATTCCCATTAAAAAAAAAAAGCAACTGGCTGGGCCCAGCCTCGAACTGCTCCCGGCGGTGCTAGACGTAGTTCGTCAGGCCACCGCCAGGGTCTACTGTCGGCTTTTGTGAAGGTGGTTTTGTTGTTTTTCTTTAATAATTCATATATTTTCGTAGTTTTTCTCAGGATTTGTATGAATTTATACTCCAATAGCAGAGTTACAATTGTATTGAAGCTGTGTGTGGCCCTTTTACAGCCAATCTTGGCTACTAACTCAAGATACACTTGTGTGTGCGTGTTTGACTGTCGTGTGTATGAGTGTCGTGAATCATGAAGAAATTTTGCAAGAACCTATACCAAAACACATACAAAAGAATACCAAACAGTTATAAACAACAGCGCCACGGTAACTCTTGCGAAAATAAATAAATTATTGAAGAAAAACTGCAAAAATACTACATGTAACATAAATACAACTTCTGGAATGTTGATTAATGTCCCCCTGGCGGTGGCCTGGCGAACTAGGTACCACCGTCCAGCTCCGGCGGGACGAGATCGAGGCTGGACCCAGCCAGTTGCTCACTTGAACTTATCACTCGAGTGGGTGACAACACGAGTATGAGAGTATTCCCCGCTCTACCCTTCATGGGTAGTGATGTAGGCGACCTGTCATCTCGACCCTGACAGAGTATGACAGTATTCCCCGCACAACCCTTCATGGGTGGGAGCTGTCATCTCGACCCTTGACTGAACTTGAATACGGCTACGAATATGGCTATAACTATGACTGCCCTCACCCATCCTGGGAGGTGGAGAATGGTACCATCCGGAAGTTGGCAACGGAAGGTATCAGGACCCACCGAATAGGAAGGGTGTAGAAGCCCCCCATCCCCCTCCCCCATCCACACCCATACTGGGAGGTGGAGAATGGTATCATCCGGTAGTTGGCAACGGAAGGTATCAGGACCCACCGACTGGGAAGGGTGTGGAATCCCCCCATCCCCCATCCACACCCATCCTGGGAGGTGGAGAATGGTACCATCCGGTAGTTGGCAACGGAAGGTATCAGGACCCACCGACTGGGAAGGGTGTGGAATCCCCCCATCCCATCATCCACACCCATCCTGGGAGGTGGAGAATGGTACCATCCGGTAGTTGGCAACGGAAGGTATCAGGACCCACCGACTGGGAAGGGCGTGGAATCCCCCCATCCCCCATCCACACCCATACTGGGAGGTGGAGAATGGTACCATCCGGTAGTAGGCAACGGAAGGTATCAGGATCCACCGACTGGGAAGGGTGTGGAATCCCCCCATCCCCCATCCACACCCATACTGGGAGGTGGAGAATGGTACCAACCGGTAGTAGGCAACGGAAGGTATCAGGACCCACCGACTGGGAAGGGCGTGGAATCCCCCCCCATCCCTCCCCCCCATCCCCCTCCCCCATCCTCGCCCATCCTGTGAGGTGGTGAATGGTACCAACCGTCAGGCGCAGACGGAAGGTATCAGGACCCACCGACTGGGATGGGCGTGGAATCCCTCCCCCATCCTCGCCCATCCTGTGAGGTGGTGAATGGTACCATCCGTCAGGCGCAGACGGAAGGTATCAGGACCCACCGACTGGGAAGGGCGTGGAATCCCCCCATCCCCCATCCACACCCATACTGGGAGGTGGAGAATGGTACCAACCGGTAGTAGGCAACGGAAGGTATCAGGACCATCCGTCAGGCGCCGACGGAAGGTATCAGGACCCACCGACTGGGAAGGGCGTGGAATCCCCCCCATCCCTCCCCCCCATCCCCCTCCCCCATCCTCGCCCATCCTGTGAGGTGGTGAATGGTACCAACCGTCAGGCGCAGACGGAAGGTATCAGGACCCACCGACTGGGAAGGGCGTGGAATCCCCCCCCCCCCCATCCCTCCCCCCCATTCCCCTCCCCCATCCTCGCCCATCCTGTGAGGTGGTGAATGGTACCATCCGTCAGGCGCAGACGGAAGGTATCAGGACCCACCGACTGGGAAGGGCGTGGAATCCCCCCCCCCCATCCCCCCGCCCATCTCCCCACCATCCCCCTCCCCCATCCTCGCCCATCCTGGGAGGTGGAGAATGGTACCATCCGTCAGGCGCCGACGGAAGGTATCAGGACCCATCCACTGGGAAGGGCGTGGAATCCCCCCCCCCATCCCTCCCCCCCATCCCCCTCCCCCATCCTCGCCCATCCTGTGAGGTGGTGAATGGTACCATCCGTCAAGCGCAGACGGAAGGTATCAGGACCCACCGACTGGGAAGGGTGTGGAAGCCCCCCATCCCCCCTCCCCCTCCCCCATCCTCGCCCATCCTGTGAGGTGGTGAATGGTACCATCCGTCAGGCGCAGACGGAAGGTATCAGGACCCACCGACTGGGAAGGGCGTGGAATCCCCCCCCCCCCATCCCTCCCCCATCCTCGCCCATCCTGGGAGGTGGAGAATGGTACCATCTGTCAGGCGCCGACGGAAGGTATCAGGACCCATCCACTGGGAAGGGCGTGGAATACCCGCCATCCCCCCCCCCCCATCCCCCCATCCCCCATCCTCGCCCATCCTGTGAGGTGGTGAATGGTACCAACCGTCAGGCGCAGACGGAAGGTATCAGGACCCACCGACTGGGATGGGCGTGGAATCCCTCCCCCATCCTCGCCCATCCTGTGAGGTGGTGAATGGTACCATCCGTCAGGCGCAGACGGAAGGTATCAGGACCCACCGACTGGGAAGGGCGTGGAATCCCCCCATCCCCCATCCACACCCATACTGGGAGGTGGAGAATGGTACCAACCGGTAGTAGGCAACGGAAGGTATCAGGACCATCCGTCAGGCGCCGACGGAAGGTATCAGGACCCACCGACTGGGAAGGGCGTGGAATCCCCCCCCATCCCTCCCCCCCATCCCCCTCCCCCATCCTCGCCCATCCTGTGAGGTGGTGAATGGTACCAACCGTCAGGCGCAGACGGAAGGTATCAGGACCCACCGACTGGGAAGGGCGTGGAATCCCCCCCCCCCCCCCCATCCCTCCTCCCCATTCCCCTCCCCCATCCTCGCCCATCCTGTGAGGTGGTGAATGGTACCATCCGTCAGGCGCAGACGGAAGGTATCAGGACCCACCGACTGGGAAGGGCGTGGAATCCCCCCCCCCCATCCCCCCGCCCATCTCCCCCCCCATCCCCCTCCCCCATCCTCGCCCATCCTGGGAGGTGGAGAATGGTACCATCCGTCAGGCGCCGACGGAAGGTATCACGACCCATCCACTGGGAAGGGCGTGGAATACCCCCCCCCATCCCTCCCCCCCATCCCCCTCCCCATCCTCGCCCATCCTGTGAGGTGGTGAATGGTACCATCCGTCAAGCGCAGACGGAAGGTATCACGACCCACCGACTGGGAAGGGTGTGGAAGCCCCCCATCCCCCCCTCCCCCTCCACCATCCTCGCCCATCCTGTGAGGTGGTGAATGGTACCATCCGTCAGGCGCAGACGGAAGGTATCAGGACCCACCGACTGGGAAGGGCGTGGAATCCCCCCCCCCCCATCCCTCCCCCATCCTCGCCCATCCTGGGAGGTGGAGAATGGTACCATCTGTCAGGCGCCGACGGAAGGTATCAGGACCCATCCACTGGGAAGGGCGTGGAATACCCGCCATCCCCCCCCCCCCCCCCATCCCCCCATCCCCCATCCTCGCCCATCCTGTGAGGTGGTGAATGGTACCATCCGTCAGGCGCAGACGGAAGGTATCAGGACCCACCGACTGGGAAGGGCGTGGAATCCCCCCCCCCCATCCCCCTTCCCCATCCTCGCCCATCCTGGGAGGTGGAGAATGGTACCATCCGTCAAGCGCAGACGGAAGGTATCAGGCCCCACCGACTGGGAAGGGCGTGGAATCCCCCCCCCCCCCCCATCCTCGGAGGTGGTGAATGGTACCATCCGTCAGGCGCAGATGGAAGGTATCAGGACCCACCGACTGGGAAGGGCGTGGTATCCCCCCCCCCCCATCCCCCTCCCCCATCCTCGCCCATCCTGGGAGGTGGTGAATGGTACCATCCGTCAGGCGCAGACGGAAGGTATCAGGACCCACCGACTGGGATGGGCGTGGAATCCCCCCCCCCCCCCCCCATCCACACCCATACTGGGAGGTGGAGAATGGTACCAACCGGTAGTTGGCAACGGAAGGTATCAGGACCATCCGTCAGGCGCCGACGGAAGGTATCAGGACCCACCGACTGGGAAGGGCGTGGAATCCCCCCTCCCCCATCCTCGCCCATCCTGTGAGGTGGTGAATGGTACCATCCGTCAGGCGCAGACGGAAGGTATCAGGACCCACCGACTGGGAAGGGCGTGGAATCCCCCCCCCCCATCCCCCCGCCCATCCCCCCCATCCCCCTCCCCCATCCTCGCCCATCCTGGGAGGTGGAGAATGGTACCATCCGTCAGGCGCCGACGGAAGGTATCAGGACCCATCCACTGGGAAGGGCGTGGAATCCCCCCCCATCCCTCCCCCCCATCCTCGCCCATCCTGTGAGGTGGTGAATGGTACCATCCGTCAAGCGCAGACGGAAGGTATCAGGACCCACCGACTGGGAAGGGCGTGGAATCCCCCCCCCCCATCCCTCCCCCCCATCCTCGCCCATCCTGTGAGGTGGAGAATGGTACCATCCGTCAGGCGCAGATGGAAGGTATCAGGACCCACCGACTGGGAAGGGAGTGGAATCCCCCCTCCCCCCCCATCCCCCTCCCCCATCCTCGCCCATCCTGGGAGGTGGTGAATGGTACCATCCGTCAGGCGCAGACGGAAGGTATCAGGACCCACCGACTGGGAAGGGCGTGGAATCCCCCCCCCCCCATCCCTCCCCCATCCTCGCCCATCCTGGGAGGTCGAGAATGGTACCATCTGTCAGGCGCCGACGGAAGGCATCAGGACCCACCCACTGGGAAGGGCGTGGAATCCCCCCATCCCCCCCATCCCCCCATCCCCCCCCCATCCCCCTCCCCCATCCTCGCCCATCCTGGGAGGTGGAGAATGGTACCATCCGTCAGGCGCAGATGGAAGGTATCAGGACCCACCGACTGGGAAGGGCGTGGAATCCCCCCTCCCCCATCCTCGCCCATCCTGTGAGGTGGTGAATGGTACCATCCGTCAGGCGCAGACGGAAGGTATCAGGACCCACCGACTGGGAAGGGTGTGGAATCCCCCCATCCCCCCATCCCCCCGCCCATCCCCCCCCCCCATCCCCCTCCCCCATCCTCGCCCATTCTGGGAGGTGGAGAATGGTACCATCCGTCAGGCGCAGACGGAAGGTATCAGGACCCACCGACTGGGAAGGGCGTGGAATCCCCCCCCCCCATCCCTCCCCCATCCTGTGAGGTGGTGAATGGTACCATCCGTCAGGCGCCGACGGAAGGTATCAGGACCCACCGACTGGGAAGGGCGTGGAATCCCCTCATCCCCCATCCACACCCATACTGGGAGGTGGAGAATGGTACCAACCGGTAGTAGGCAACGGAAGGTATCAGGACCATCCGTCAGGCGCCGACGGAAGGTATCAGGACCCACCGACTGGGAAGGGCGTGGAATCCCCCCCTCCCCCATCCTCGCCCATCCTGTGAGGTGGTGAATGGTACCATCCGTCAAGCGCAGACGGAAGGTATCAGGACCCATCCACCACAACAAATAAGTAGAGTGGGGAAGGATAGGGGAAAAAGGGAAGGTAAAGAAAGGAGGTGACAGGCACAATAAGAAAATGTGGAAATCAAGAATAAGTGTGGCATCTGGTGATGTCCGCTACTCTCTCGGTATGTGGGTCTGGCCACTTGTCACCCCCCCCCCCCCTAGAGACTTGTGAGGGCGTGGCGTGTGGTGTGGGGCGTGGTGATGGGGAGGATAACTGCAGCCTCCCTGACATCTGAGACGCACGTGCCTCGCTCTCCCTCTCATGCAGCACTCAGTAGTTGGTAAATATAACAACTCGAGAAAGAAAAACCAGCGGCAATTGAAAGCTTCCGCCGCCTTTAATGACTTGGGGTCCTTATCACCTGCGGGACGTCGAGACTGCTGATAGACGTGTGGAAGAGGGACTCTTGTCTCACTATAGTGAAGGACTTTTGTTTTTTTACTGTTCCATTTTGTTTTAAATAAATAAAGTATACATAGAACTGTTTGCTTTCAGGTGTTGGCGCGGTGTGTATATACACACTGACACTCATAACACCCTCCACACATACACATTATATCAGTCCCTTACTCCCTCACTCACATATTACTGCCCTCCCCCCCCACACACACGTAACTGCCTCCCCCACCCCCACATACTTCAACCCACCCACACTCATATTACTGCCCCCCCCCCCACACACACACACACACACACAGACACACACACACACAAACACACACACACACACACACACACACACACCCCTTTACAGATTAACTATCTCACAAAACAAATTTCCTGTGTGTGTGTGTGTGTGTGTGTGTGTGTGTGTGTGTGCGTGTGTGTGTGTGTGTGTCTAATTCCCTTGCTTAAATCTCATACATTTCCTCCACAGGCCAGCAGCAACGCCCACACACCCCATCCAGAGACTAGTCCTGGAGGGGAAGGGCAGGTAGTCCTGGAGGGGAAGAGCAGGTAGACCTGGAGGGGAAGGGCAGATAGACCTGGAGGGGAGGGGCAGGTAGACCTGGAGGGAGGGACAGGTAGTCCTGGAGGGGAGAGGCAGGTAGACCTGGAGGGGGGAAGTAGACCTGGAGGGTAAGGGCATGTAGACCTGGAGGGGAGGGGCAGGTAGACCTGGAGGGGAGGGGCAGGTAATCCCGGGGCAGGTAGAATTGGGAGGGCAGGTAGACCTGGAGGGGAGGGGCAGGTAGACCTGGAGGGGAGGGGCAGGTAATCCCGGGGCAGGTAGAATTGGGAGGGGAATATATACCTGGGGGCAGGTAGACTTGGAGGGAGCAGGTAGACCTGGAGGGGAATATATACCTGGGAGCAGGTAGACTTGGAGGGAGCAGGGTAGACCTGGAGGCGACAGGTAGACCTGGAGGCGACAGGTAGACCTGGAGGCGGTAGGTAGAGGGGCCCTGGGAAATACTAACCGTCTGGCGTTTAAGAATATGTCACTTTATATTTATTCAGTAAATCAATTTAGTTCTGTGAACCAACTTGAATTTTCTGTCTTCATCAATTTTTGTTTTTTCTGTTTGTTGTTGTTGTTTGTTTTTCTGGTGGGAGACATAAAACAAAGTCTTTAACTGAGTTTCTTGTTCCTTTTTTTTACCATTGGTCTTGTGTTACTTGGGGGATATAATGAAGTGGGTGTATCTGAGTAGAGGGAGCGATAAGGAGTGCGTGGGTGAGAGGACTACGGAGTGCGTGAGTTACTGGGTGAGAGGACTACAGAGTGCGTGAGTTACTGGGTGAGAGAGAGGACTACGGAGTGCGTGAGTTACTGGGTGAGAGGACTACGGAGTGCGTGAGTTACTGGGTGAGAGGACTACAGAGTGCGTGAGTTACTGGGTGAGAGGACTACAGAGTGCGTGAGTTACTGGGTGAGAGAGAGGACTACGGAGTGCGTGAGTTACTGGGTGAGAGGACTACGGAGTGCGTGAGTTACTGGGTGAGAGGACTACAGAGTGCGTGAGTTACTGGGTGAGAGAGAGGACTACGGAGTGCGTGAGTTACTGGGTGAGAGGACTACGGAGTGCGTGAGTTACTGGGTGAGAGGACTACAGAGTGCGTGAGTTACTGGGTGAGAGGACTACGGAGTGCGTGAGTTACTGGGTGAGAGGACTACGGAGTGCGTGAGTTACTGGGTGAGAGGACTACAGAGTGCGTGAGTTACTGGGTGAGAGGACTACGGAGTGCGTGAGTTACTGGGTGAGAGGACTACAGAGTGCGTGAGTTACTGGGTGAGATGACTACAGAGTGCGTGAGTTACTGGGTGAGAGAGAGGACTACGGAGTGCGTGAGTTACTGGGTGAGAGGACTACGGAGTGCGTGAGTTACTGGGTGAGAGGACTACAGAGTGCGTGAGTTACTGGGTGAGAGAGAGGACTACGGAGTGCGTGAGTTACTGGGTGAGAGGACTACGGAGTGCGTGAGTTACTGGGTGAGAGGACTACAGAGTGCGTGAGTTACTGGGTGAGATGACTACAGAGTGCGTGAGTTACTGGGTGAGAGGACTACGGAGTGCGTGAGTTACTGGGTGAGAGGACTACAGAGTGCGTGAGTTACTGGGTGAGATGACTACGGAGTGCGTGAGTTACTGGGTGAGAGGACTACAGAGTGCGTGAGTTACTGGGTGAGAGGACTACAGAGTGCGTGAGTTACTGGGTGAGAGAGAGGACTACGGAGTGCGTGAGTTACTGGGTGAGAGGACTACAGAGTGCGTGAGTTACTGGGTGAGAGGACTACAGAGTGCGTGAGTTACTGGGTGAGAGGACTACAGAGTGCGTGAGTTACTGGGTGAGAGGACTACAGAGTGCGTGAGTTACTGGGTGAGAGGACTACATAATACGTGAGAGAGTTGGCAGGTGAGTGAGAATGGTGAGGAGTGCGTGGGTGGGTGAGGGCGGTGAGACATGTGTGAATGAATGGTTAGGAGGGCGGTAGGGAATGTGTAGGTGGGTGAGGGAGGGGGAGGGTGTGTGGGGAACCGAGAACCACCCTCACCATACACACATCACCTCTTCTCCTCACCCCCCACACAACCACCCTCACATATAACACAGAGCCACGAGCCCAACACCTGGACGACACTACCCTGTGACCCCCTCGTCTCCCCTCATCGTTACCCTTCCCTTATCTTCATACATCCATACCCCTTCTCCTCCCCTCCCTTTACCTCTACCGTCCCTTTCCTCCCCTTAGCCTAACCCATCACTTCACTTTCCCTTTCATATCTCACTTATCCTTCTCTTCTCTTTTCCCTCCCTTCTCCTCCTTTCCCCTGCCCTCGTGTCCCCCTCTTCTCTCCTCATCTTTCCCTCACATTTCTACTCTTCTTATCTAGTGGTCCCTTCGTCTCCCTTCACATCCCTCCCCTGTTCCCTATACCTAACTTCATTTCCCCTCATCGTTCTCGCTTCCCATTATGTTTTCCCCTCACCCTCCCCTTACCTTTGATCACCTCCTCCCCCTTCCTACGCTGTTTTCCCTTCACCCCTCCCAGCACTCACATAACCTCACCTGACCCCAGCTGTCCCCTCGACTCCCCTCACTCCATCTTATCCTCAGCATACCACCTCATTCTAGCCCCCTATTCACCTCATCTAATCAAAGCCCGTCTTCCTATACTCTCCTCAACCATCCCTTAAGTGACGCATCTCCTGACCTTTGATGCTCAACACCAGGCGCTGCTTCCACACGGTGTACCGGATAACCCTCACAGGGCTTATACCTCGAATATACCTTGAATACCTCGATCGAATCACCACGTCGTCGTACAACATAAGAAACCAACTTGGTCAGATTCGGACACGGCCAAAGAATTTCAGTTCATTTTTCACCACCGCTGTCTGCCTCGAGCTGCCGAGAATTTTCCCCCAAATTTGATAAACTGTTGGGATTCCTTGGGTCCAGGTGCACGTGAAAGGGAACCTGTGACCAGAAGCTGCTGCCTGACAGGTTCTTGTTGGTCTTAACTGGTCTTAACTGGTCTCGAAAAGTTTCTATTACTCTTGACTGATCCCGAAACTCTCGCTTGGTCCTAACTAGTCCCGGCAAGGTGTACGGTTGTTTAAACTAGTCCTATTAAGTCTTGACTGGTTCTGAGTGACCCCCAGTTGGTTCACCGCAGTCTGGACTCACCTCGCCTTTTCTGGGGTGATCCCAACTGATCGTCACTGGTCTCAAGTGGTTTCTAGGGATCTTTGTCTGTCCCAGATGATCCCGGATAGATGGTCCCAAATTGTCATGGCTGGTCGTAAATTGTACAAGTGATACCAGTATGTTTCACTGACTTCTTAGGGGTCTCAGCTATATAGCCTTCACTGGTTCCCTAAAATAAATTCATATATTTATAATCGCGCAGAGTTAGGATTAAGATCGATATAACAGAATGATTGTTTTCGCCATGGTGGTTTATAACGGGTCAGAAAAAGCCTTGATAAAACTTAGTATTCGTTCCACTGTTGTTTGTCTGCCACTCAACCATTTAGTTTCAAGATCTCCTGGGTTTTTTTCCGGTAGTGGTTCAGGTTCCGCGTTTTTTCCGGTAGTGTTTTTCAAGTAATGGGTCAGATGCCGTCCTCCCAAAATTCTGAAAAAGGACGGTGTGGAAAACTCTCAGTGGGAAAATATCAGAGATGCTTCGTGTGTCGAGTGTGTCGAAGCTCTTCTTTATAAGGAGGGTTGTGTCTGGGGGGAGAGGGGGTTGTACCATTCTCCACTTCCTGGGAAGGTTGTGGATTTCTTCTCCCATCCCATACAACCACGCCCTACACCACACTATCCCTACACACGCCCTTCCTAGTCGGTGGGTCCTGATACCTTCTGTCGGCGCCTGACGGATTGTACCATTCTCCACTTCCTGGGAAGGTTGTGGATTTCTCCTCCCATCCCATACAACCACGCCCTACACCACACTATCCCTACACACGCCCTTCCTAGTCGGTGGGTCCTGATACCTTCTGTCGGCGCCTGACGGATTGTACCATTCTCCACTTCCTGGGAAGGTTGTGGATTTCTCCTCCCATCCCATACAACCACGCCCTACACCACACTATCCCTACACACGCCCTTCCTAGTCGGTGGGTCCTGATACCTTCTGTCGGCGCCTGACGGATTGTACCATTCTCCACTTCCTGGGAAGGTTGTGGATTCCCCCTCCCATCCCATACAACCACGCCCTACACCACACTATCACTACACACGCCCTTCCCAGTCGGTGGGTCCTGATACCTTCTGTCGGCGCCTGACGGATTGTACCATTCTCCACTTCCTGGGAAGGTTGTGGATTTCTCCTCCCATCCCATACAACCACGCCCTACACCACACACCATCTCACACACCCACGCCATCACTTGGTCAGCAATCCCACCCATCACTGGGTCAGCAATCCCACCCATCACAGGGTCAGCAATCCCACCCATCACAGGGTCAGCAATCCCACCCATCACTGGGTCAGCAATCCCACCCATCACAGGGTCAGCAATCCCACCCAGGCGGTTAAGCCAAGGTCAGCAATTGTTGTTATTAATCCCACCCAGGCGGTTAAGCCAAGGTCAGCAATTGTTGTTATTAATCCCACCCAGGCGGTTAAGCCAAGGTCAGCAATTGTTGTTATTAATCCCACCCAGGCGGTTAAGCCAAGGTCAGCAATTGTTGTTATTAATCCCACCCAGGCGGTTAAGCCAAGGTCAGCAATTGTTGTTATTAATCCCACCCAGGCGGTTAAGCCAGGGTCAACAAGTGTTGTTATTAATCCCACCCAGGCGGTTAGGCCAGGGTCAACAAGTGTTGTTATTAATCCCACCCAGGCGGTTAAGCCAAGGTCAGCAATTGTTGTTATTAATCCCACCCAGGCGGTTAAGCCAAATGTCAGCAAATGATAATGTTAATCTCACCGAGGAGGTTAATCCAAGGTAAACAATCATTTATACGTATAGACCCACCCGGGCCTAGACCTGACCCCCACAGAGCAAGGCGGTGGTACCAGTCCGTCAGGCCACCGTGAGGAGGTCTAAGGAAAAGTGTTTAGAAGTTGTATTTATGTTTCCTGAATCTTTATTTACCTGTTATTGTATTATTAGGTTGTTATATGGCACCAGTTGTGTAAAGTTAAGATTATAGATGATAAAACAACTAAATTAAAGTTGTACATTGGTAATATAACGCAAACTTTTCCAGTATTTTTACACATTGGGGATTGTCTTCTGTTGTGATAACTGGGAACTACTTCCGCTTCCAACATTAGTTGTCACAAGAGACGACTGAGAAGACAGACAAACAGACAGTCAGATACAGACATACAGACAAAAAACAGACAGAAAGATTGACATACAGAAAGACAGACAGACAAAGAGCCAGTTACACAGACAGAACAGACAGGCAGAGACGTAGAATAAGGGGCGATATGAACGAGGTGTATAAATGGAAGTCAGGGATAAACAACGGTGATATTACAAAGGTACTGAAACTACCCAACCGGGAGGGAACTCGTACAAATGGTTTTAAATAAGACAAATTTAGATTTAAGCTCTGCAGTTTTCTCAATTCTTATGTTCGTGTGTGTGTGAGTGTTAGGGTTGGTTCTTGTTAAATGTCTCCAATATCAGGATCTATCGTGGACTTGATGTGTCTCACCAGTTGCCGCTGATATATTACAAAGACATAAAGTGATAAATACGTTTTATATTCACTAACTCAAGATAAAGAAGGAATCGCCGTAAATAAAAAGGTCCGGCGCTCTCGTCAGGCTCGACCGCTGTTACGTAACGTATCTGATTGAGTTGTTAAATAACAGGAACACTTTGGTAAAAGATGAAATTATAACAAACTTGGAACATTTTTCTGGTTGTTCCGCCTCAACTCAAACTCTGCTTTGTAAAGAAATAACATGTTCTTGTTATCTAGCAGGCAGAGACAGATAGAAAATGACAGAGACTGACAGACAAACAGACAGAAAGAGACAGTCAGACAGACACAGACAGGCAAAGGCAGACATTCAAACAGACAGACATAGACAAACAGAAAAACAGAGTGAGAAAGGCAGACAGACAGAATGAGAAATGCAGACAGACAGACACTGACAGACAAAAACAGAGCCTGACAGACAGACAGACAGATATGCAGAGATAGACGAACAGACAGATAGACAGACAAAAGCAGATAGACGGAGACAAACAGACCGGCAGACAAACGCAAACAGGCAGGCAGACAGAGTGAGAAAGACAGACAGACAAAAAAGACAGACTGACAGACAAAGAATAGGAGACAAAGACAGGTCAGACAGACTGACAGACAGACAAATAGACAGACAGACAAAATGACTGAGACATACACAGAGATAGTAATAGAGATAGACAAGACAGACAGACACAAACAAGTAGGCAGAGACAGATAGAAAATGACAGATATTGACAGAGACAGACAGAGAAAGACAAACAAATAGACTGTCTCTCTGTCTGTCAGTCTCTGTCTGTCTGTGTCTGTCTCGGTCTGTCTGTCTGTCTGTTACGTTTTTATTTGGGGGTGGTTGTCTGTTACGTTTTTATTTGGGGGTGGTTGTCTGTTACGTTTTTATTTGGGGGTGGTTGTCTGTTACGTTTTTATTTGGGGGTGGTTGTCTGTTACGTTTTTATTGGGGGGTGGTTGTCTGTTACGTTTTTATTTGGGGGTGGTTGTCTGTTACGTTTTTATTTGGGGGTGGTTGTCTGTTACGTTTTTATTTGGGGGTGGTTGTCTGTTACGTTTATATTTGGGGGTGGTTGTCTGTTACGTTTATATTTGGGGGTGGTTGTCTGTTACGTTTATATTTGGGGGTGGTTGTCTGTTACGTTTTATTTGGGGGTGGTTGTCTGTTACGTTTTTATTTGGGGGGTGGTTGTCTGTTACGTTTATATTTGGGGGTGGTTGTCTGTTACGTTTTTATTTGGGGGTGGTTGTCTGTTACGTTTTTATTTGGGGGTGGTTGTCTGTTACGTTTTTATTTGGGGGTGGTTGTCTGTTACGTTTATATTTGGGGGTGGTTGTCTGTTACGTTTTTATTTGGGGGGTGGTTGTCTGTTACGTTTTTATTTGGGGGTGGTTGTCTGTTACGTTTTTATTTGGGGGTGGTTGTCTGTTACGTTTTTATTTGGGGGTGGTTGTCTGTTACGTTTATATTTGGGGGTGGTTGTCTGTTACGTTTTTATTTGGGGGGTGGTTGTCTGTTACGTTTTTATTTGGGGGTGGTTGTCTGTTACGTTTTTATTTGGGGGTGGTTGTCTGTTACGTTTTTATTTGGGGGTGGTTGTCGGGGTTGGCGTCTTTTGGTGCCCAAGTGGGTGATTTGTGCTTTGTAAGGGTTAGTTAGCCCGTCTGTCAGTCTGTGTCTCTGTTTGCCAGTTTTTTTCACACTCTGTCTGTGTGTCTGTGTTTGTCTTGGTCTGTCTATCTGCCTGTCTGTCTCAGCCTCTCTGTCTTTCCACAATGTCGGTCTCTGGCTGTCTACTCTGTCTCTCTGTCTTTCCACAATGTCGGTCTCTGGCTGTCTACTCTGTCTCTCTGTCTTTCTGTCTGGTTTTTTTGTAGAGAGGAGTTGTTGAGTTGTTTTTATTGAGAGTGGTTGGGGGGTTGGGGGGTTGGGGGGGGGGGGGTTGGGGGGTTGGGGGGTGGGGGTTTGGGGGGTGGGGGTTGGGGGGTTGGGGGGTGGGGGTGGGGGGGTTGGGGGGTTGGGGGTGGGGGGGGTTGGGGGGTTGGGGGGTCGGGGGTGGGGGGGTTGGGGGGTTGGGGGTGGGGGGTTGGGGGTGGGGGGTTGGGCGATTGGGGGTGGGGGGTTGGGGGTTCGGGGGGGTTGGGGGTTGGGGGGTGGGGGGTTGGGGGTTGGGGGGTTGGGGGTGGAGGTCGGGTATGTTGATGTTGATAGGATTCCTTAGGGAGGATTTGTTGTCTGTCCTTCTCTCTGTCTGTCTCCGTCTATCTGCATTTGTCTGTCTGTCTATCTGTATCTGTCTGTTATTTGTCTGTCTTTCTGTTTATGTCTGTTCCTCTCTTTCTGTCCGTCTTTTGTCTGTATGTCTGTCTGCTCTTTTTCTTTTTTATACGTTTTTGTCTGTCTGTCTGTTTGTCTGTCTAACTTTCTGTTTACCCCTGTCTGTCTGTCTGTCTGTCTGATTGTGTCTGTCCATCTGACTTTCGGTTTCTGTTTGTCTATCTCTATCTATCTGTCCCTTTATGTTTCTGTAAGTCTGTCTTATTCTGTCTGTTTGAATGTCTGCCTCTGTCTGTCTATCTGTTTGTCTTTCTCTTCAATACAACACAACTCTCCCTCCAATACAACACAACACAACTCTCCCTACAATTCAACACAACACAACTCTCCCTCCAATACAACACAACACAACTCTCCCTACAATACAACACAACATAACTCTCCCTCCAATACAACACAACACAACTCTCCCTACAATACAACACAACACAATTCTCCCTCCAATACAACACAACACAACTCTCCCTCCAATACAACACAACATAACTCTCCCTCCAATACAACACAACACAACTCTCCCTACAATACAACACAACACAACTCTCCCTCCAATACAACACAACACAACTCTCCCTACAATACAACACAACATAACTCTCCCTCCAATACAACACAACACAACTCTCCCTACAATACAACACAACACAATTCTCCCTCCAATACAACACAACACAACTCTCCCTCCAATACAACACAACATAACTCTCCCTCCAATACAACACAACACAACTCTCCCTACATTACAACACAACACAACTCTCCCTACAATACAACACAACTCTCCCTCCAATGCAACACAACACAACTCTCCCTTCAGCACAACACAACTCTCCCTCCAATACAACATAACTCTCCCTACAATACAACACAACACAACTCTCCCTCCCTACAATACAACACAACACAACTCTCCCTACAATACAACACAACACAACTCTCCCTACAATACAACACAACACGACTCTCCCTGCAATACAACACAACACAACTCCCCTATACAATACAACACAACACAACTCTCCCTCCAATACAACACAACACAACTCTCCCTACAATACAACACAACACAACTCTCCCTACAATACAACACAACACAACTCTCCCTACAATACAACACAACTCTCCCTCCAATACAACACAACACAACTCTCCCTTCAGCACAACACAACTCTCCCTCCAATACAACATAACTCTCCCTACAATACAACACAACACAACTCTCCCTCCAACACAACACAACTCTCCCTACAATGCAACACAACACAACTCTCCCTACAATACAACACAACACAACTCTCCCTACAATACAACACAACTCTCCCTCCAATACAACACAACACAACTCTCCCTTCAGCACAACACAACTCTCCCTACAATACAACACAACATAACTCTCCCTACAATACAACACAACACAACTCTCCCTACAATACAACACAACACAACTCTCCCTCGAATACAACACAACACAACTCTCCCTTCAGCACAACACAACTCTCCCTCCAATACAACATAACTCTCCCTACAATACAACACAACACAACTCTCCCTCCAACACAACACAACTCTCCCTACAATACAACACAACACAACTCTCCCTATGTCATGGTTTTGGGGTGGATCGGTAGTGGTAGGAGTTGATTATATTATATAAAGATAATAATATGTCGTATTTCTTATTTCTTACCGTAGAGTTCGATACCTTCACACTGATTACTTACAGGAGATTATGGCGTATCTACGTAGAAGTTCACTCCACCACTCGACATTCCATGATTTATACTTGATAAATGATGATTTAATGAATTCATTTAATTTTCAACATCCATCTAAGTTATTGGTTATACTATGTCATAACCAATCAGTCATTACCTTTAGTAATAATAAGATAGGATCACAGATACAGGCAGATAATTGCACTTACATTTATTTGTCAAGCTTCCATACAATGATTTACAATTTGCAAGGATATATGATTTACTCACGTTCACGCTGTAGTAAAATTAATCTTCTAAAACAGGGAATTTTCAACTTGGGGACACATGTGGTTACTCTACTATGGGTGTGACTTAACAGAGCCTTAATTCTTCGGGCCGTATTGATAGTCATTACGACGATAATGACGATCACGATCATCATCTCGATGATCGTGTGTCGGGATGCAACCACCCAACGCTGAGTGCCATATTCCTAGACCCTTACATGAGCGTGTCAACACGGCAGCTCGTGTCGGATGGCAAAATTTTTTTTGGCCATGCGCGTGTGCCAAATGTATTATTTCACAAAATTAGAATGACGATTTAGAGAGATATTTAGTTGTTATTTTATACCGGCACAATAATATAATGTAAAATCTATTTTTTTAATAAAATTGAACTTTATTATTTGTTCGAAACAAAATAGATAATTTTTTCATCTGAGCACTTGGCAACAATGTTTGCGCGCGTGTTATCAAACATGGAGGTAGTAAGAGAACGTTCTGCAGCTCCGTCTGAAACCCAACGCATGGCACTTAGCGCCATATTGAGCAAAGGCCAATCATTGAGGACAGGTCTACTGCAAGCAACACCATAAATGATAGGAAAAGAAAGGCCTGGGATGAAATTACTGCTTCATTCAACGCCAACTACCCAGACCAAATCCCTCGCTCAGCCAAGCAGCTCAAGAGAAGTTACGAGCACATAAAACGGAAGTAAGTATATGTTTATTTCTAAGTTTAGTATTTAAAAAATATGTTTTTTTGCCAGTAGGTTACTAAATTGATTAGGATTACAGTATTTAAGTGACGTGTCTTGTGAGGAGTCCCACCTCCTCCCGAAGAAGACAGAAGGAAAGCTCCCATCTCGCCTCCCCATTTTCCCTTCCTTCATATAATTTTTTGATCACGTTCAGTTATATATCAAAATAAGTGTTTTTATGTCTACTTTTATAAGTTATGTTATATGCTATTCCATGCGGTGTCTGAGTAGTATTGACCATATATTTTATATGTGCAAGTGTTAGCCATTGATTTATTTTTACTCCTAAGAGTGCTAGGTTAAAATTGTGTATGATATCTGAAACACAAATTCAATTCATAATGAAGGAACTAGTATGGAGGATACACCAGTAAAAGGTGCTTCAGCCATACTGTGTTAGGTTCTCTTGAAGGAACTGGTATGGAGGATACACCAGTAAAAGGTGGTTCAGCCATACTGTGTTAGGTTCTCTTGAAGGAACTGGTATGGAGGATACACCAGTAAAAGGTGCTTCAGCCATACTGTGTTAGGTTCTCTTGAAGGAACTGGTATGGAGGATACACCAGTAAAAGGTGCTTCAGCCATACTGTGTTAGGTTCTCTTGAAGGAACTGGTATGGAGGATACACCAGTAAAAGGTGCTTCAGCCATACTGTGTTAGGTTCTCTTGAAGGAACTGGTATGGAGGATACACCAGTAAAAGGTGCTTCAGCCATACTGTGTTAGGTTCTCTTGAAGGAACTGGTATGGAGGATACACCAGTAAAAGGTGCTTCAGCCATACTGTGTTAGGTTCCCTTGAAGGAACTGGTATGGAGGATACACCAGTAAAAGGTGCTTCAGCCATACTGTGTTAGGTTCTCTTGAAGGAACTGGTATGGAGGATACACCAGTAAAAGGTGCTTCAGCCATACTGTGTTAGGTTCCCTTGAAGGAACTGGTATGGAGGATACACCAGTAAAAGGTGCTTCAGCCATACTGTGTTAGGTTCTCTTGAAGGAACTGGTATGGAGGATACACCAGTAAAAGGTGCTTCAGCCATACTGTGTTAGGTTCCCTTGTTTGTCATCTTTAATTGCCAGTGAATAAATTGAAGACAACATGGGACACTAAGAATCGGAAGGGAACCGTACGCATGTCCCTGAAATGTTGGAAACAACATCGGGTGGCTATCCCCACCCGATAGCTCCCTTACGACAAATAATAATCATCATTATATTTTATGAAAGTTCTTCCAGTACTTTATATTACAGATGTCTACGTCGAATTATTTTAATTTTTTTGATAAGAACAATTAAAAGAAGTGTTAATACGGATAAATGAACTTTCACAACACTGTTATGAACTTGAAACATTATTGGAATGTTGACATCACAGCTCCGACTGCTGTCTGTGCTGTGAGCCTCATCTTCAATTAACAATTACTTCTGTTATCATTTAAGGTATGTTTCTTATCTTTATTCATTCATACAATATTTTTGTCGTAGTAGTAATAAAATTTCAACCATCTGAACCATGAAATTCACTTATGTTTTCCGGAATGAGGCAAGTAGATAGCAGGCAGCTACCAAACAGGGAGGTACTACCGCCTGGGAAGATATTGGAAGCATAATGTGTTGTGTAATGGTAGACCCTGCTGCCATATGTGACCAAGTCCCAGATTGCTGATCTGTCTTTCTGCCTCATTTACACACAATTGCAGGATCTCAATTGTTTCTCTTACTATTGACAAGACAACATACTGTACATATAGCGTTTCTAACTATTGATTATTATTATTTTTTCTTTATTATCATTATTACAATGTTGTTATTATTGTTATTATTTTATTTTACTTTTAATTATAAATTTTATTTACTATGAATTACTATTATTATTATTAAATTTTCGCCCCCCAGGCCCCGATGTGGGTCAGTGACCTGTGCCCAGGTGGGCTAATCCCCTTAAAAAAAAAAAAAAGCCAAGTGAGCTCACTCTATCTTGAGTTAGCAAGGAAAATATCACAGTTTTTGGTCCAGTAATATAGTTTAGTATAAACGTTAATATTCATTTTCAACAAGATATAAGCTAAGGTTTACGATCTACAATGTCTTGTGTGTGTCAGGCAGAAATATGACGACATAAGTAAGCATTAGATTTCATTTTCTTTATTCTTTAACTTAAATATTTACTGTCACTAATAAAATAGAGAATAAGTACAGCTTACTATCAATACAAATAATTTGCTCTAAAATTCTGCAATACTCGGCTACATCACAGTTTTAATGATACTCACAACACCACTCTTTGGTTAAAAACATCTATTTACTTTTAATTTTTACAATTGATATTTTCAGGCCTTTCTTTTCCTATCATTTATGGTGTTGCTTGTAGACCTGTCCTCAATGATTGGCCTTTGCTCAATATGGCGCTAAAGTGCCATACGTTGGGTTTCAGACAGAGCTGCCGAACGTTCTCTTACTACCTCCATGTTTGATAACACGCGCGCAAACATTGTTGCCAAGTACTCAGATGAAAAAATTATCTATTTTGTTTCGAACAGATAATAAAGTCCAATTTTATAAAAAAATATATTTTAAAATATATTATTGTGCCGGTATAAAATAACAACTAAATATCTCTCTAAATCGTCTTTCTAATTATGTGAAATAATACATTTGGCACACGCGCATGGCCAAAAAAAATTTTGCCATCCGACACGAGCTGCCGTGTTGACACGCTCATGTAAGGGTCTAGGAATATGGCACTCAGCGTTGGGTGGTTGCATCCCGACACGCGATCATCGAGATGATGATCGTGATCGTCATTATCGTCGTAATGACTATCAATTCGGCCCTTAGTCTCGTGTCGACGACGGTTCACAGGACGGAGTGCGGTGGAGGACTCTGTGTGGTGTGGTGTGGTGTCCCGCCCCCCTTCAGGAGGGAGAGAATGGAGACGACGTCTTAACTAACCCATGGCTCAGGGGATACTGCTTAAAATGAGGGTTTTGGGTGTGAAGCGATGAACAGTACAACACTGTTTCACTGCCCACCCCCCTAAAGGCTGGCTAACATACACTAATTGAAAAATACATGTCCCAGTTATGCCTCGCCGGGCGTCTTATCTCTGGTAAAACAAATTTTGGAGTTGATTGCGTGGGTAAGCCTAACTCAACCCATGACACCCTACAATACAACACAACACAACTCTCCCTACAATACAACACAACACAACACAACTTTCCCTACAATACAATACAACATAACTCTCCCTACAATACAACACAACACAACTCTTCTACAACACAACTCTCCCTACAATACAATACAACACAACACCAGTCTCCCAACAACACAACTCTCCCTCCAATACAACACAACACAACTCTCCCTATAAAACACAACTGTCTTGTTGTGTATATGACTCATGTCTATCTATCAGCGGCGACTGGTGAAACATATCAAGTTAATGAAGACATTTTGCTAGAACTTAACCCACAAAAGAATACCAAACAGTTATAAACAACAGCGCCACGGTAACTCTGCTATTTGAGTTTAAAATCACGTTAAGATCCGCGAAAATAAATCAATTATTGAAGAAAAACTGCAAAAATACCACATGTAACATAAATACAACTTCTGGAATGTTGATCAATGTCCCCCTGGCGGTGGCCTGGCGAACTAGGGAGAGGTTTTGTTGTGTTGTATTGTAGGGAGAGTTGTGTTGTGTTGTATTGTAGGGAGAGTTGTGTTGTATTGTAGGGAGAGTTGTGTTGTGTTGTATTGTAGGGAGAGTTGTGTTGTGTTGTATTGTAGGGAGAGTTGTGTTGTGTTGTATTGTAGGGAGAGTTGTGTTGTGTTGTATTGTAGGGAGACTTGTGTTGTATTGTATTGTAGTTGTGTTGTATTGTAGAGAAAGACAAACAAATAGACAGACAGACGCAAGCATACAACCGGAGACAGACAGACAGACAGAGAGAGACACAGACGGACGGACAGAGAGACAGACAGAAATACAGACAGACAGACAAATTAAGGCAGAAAATTAGACAGACAGTCAGACAGACTGAGAAAGCAGACAGCAGAGACAGACAGACAGACAGAGATAGAAATACAGAGACACAGAAAAAGAAAAAGAGCAAACAGACATACAGAATAACGACAGACAGAAAGAGACGAACAGACATAAACAGACAGACAGATAAATAACAGACAGACAGACAGAGTAGTGAGAATGAGACAAAGAGAAAGTAACAGAGAGACAGACACAGGCACACAGAGACAGACATACAGCCTGACATGGAGACATCGAGATATATAGACAGACAGACAGAGATAAACCGTCAGAGACATACAGACAGACAGACAGACAGACAGAGAGAGACTGAAAGACATACAGAGACAGACGGACAGACAGACATAGACAAATAGACAGACAGAGTGAGAAAGGCAGACAGACAGAATGAGAAATGCAGACAGACAGACACAAACAGGTACAGCCTGACAGAGACAGACAGATATGCACAGATAGACGGACAGACAAACAGGCAGACAGACAGATAGAAAGAGACAGACAGAGAGCAGACAGACAGAAAGATGCAGAGACAAACAGTCAGACATAGACAGAAAAAGTGAGTAACTCGGACAGACAGATAGACAGACGGACAAAAGCAGATAGACGGAGATAACAAATCCTCCCTAAGGAATCCTGTCCTATAAATCAACATACCCGACCTCCCCTCCCTCCCCCCCCCACAACAAAAAATAAATGAATAAATAACAAAATAAAAATAAATAAATAAATACATAAATAAATAAAAATAATAAATAAATAAAACAAAATAAAATACCAACCAACCTCCAGACACAACCCTCCTCTCCCCCCAGACACAACCCCCCCCACCCCAGACACAACCCCCCTCCCCAGACACAACCCCATCCCACACCCCCCCAGACACAACCCCCCACCCCAGACACAACCCCCCCACCCCCCAGACACAACCCTCCTCACCCCAGACACAACCCCCCCACCCCCCAGACACAACCCCCCTCCCCCCAGACACAATCCCCCCTCTCCCCAGACACAACCCCATCCCACCCCCAGACACAACCCCTCCCACCCCCAGACACAACCCCTCCCACCCCCCAGACACAACCCCTCCCACCCCCAGACACAACCCCTCCCACCCCCCCAGACACAACCCCCCCTCTCCCCAGACACAACCCCATCCCAACCCCCCATACAAAGCCGCACAGAAATACTTACAATTCTCCAGAAGCAACCCCAACATACCCAACCACCCCTCCCTAGCAAAACCTAACAGACAGACAGAGACAGTCAGACAAACAGAGACAGTCAGGCAGAGAGACAGACATAGACAGTTAAACTGACAGACAGAGAGAGATAGACAAGAAAGTCAAAAACAGACAGAAAAACAGACAGAGACAGACAAACAGACAGATACAAAGACAGAGACTGAGAAGACAGACAAACAAACAGTCAAAGACAGACATACAGACAAAAACAGACAGAAAGGCTGACAGACAGAGAGACAGACAGACAGAGACCGACATTGTGAGAAAGACAGAGAAGCTGAGACAGATAGACAGGCAGTGGCACACAGACAGATTCCACGAAGCTCCTCGGCGTCACCATAGACAACAAACTAAATTGGAAACCACACGTCAGTGAAGTTATCAAATCCTCCAGTTTCCGTCTCCACCTCCTCCGCCGACTCAAGTCCCTCGGAGTTCCTACACACGAGCTCCTCAGTGTTTACACAACATTCATACTTCCCAAGCTCACCTACGCCTCCCCCACCTGGTCTTCCTCCCTAAATGCCACACAACGTAATCACCTAGAAAAAGTGCAAAAGAGGGCATGCAAGATTATTCTCTCCCCTTCCTACTTCACATATTAAGAAGCGCTCAACACACTGACCCTTTCGACTCTCACTGACCATCACCACGACCTCATCTGCAAATTTGGTAAGAAGCTTCTACACCATCCCCGACACCGGCTCCTACTACCACCTGAGATCCCTAGTCCGAGAATTGCTATTCGACACCACAACCGCATCCAGCCCATACGTGCACGAACTGATCGCTATAAGAACAGCCCAGTCCCAACCATTGTAAAAATTATCAATAACCTGTAATAAATCAGTGTATTCACTCCCAGTAAACACTGCTCCTTACACTGTCACTATGTGGAAATGAACTGTAGTTTGAGCTTTTCCCCATCTAGTTATTATATGTCTTATTTGTGTCACTTATGTTACTTGTATATTATTTGTAATTCGTAACCCATTCCCCCAATATGTAACTGTATATTTTCAGCCTTCTGGCTGCCAAGCTCTTTCAATAAACCGTTAATTATTATTATTATTATTAGACCAACAGACAGGCGGACAGACAGTCAGACAGATAAACAAAGACAGACAGACAGACAGATAGACAGTGACAGACAAACTTCTGTCTGTCTGTCTCCACTTGTCCCGGTCTGTCTGCTTTGCCTTATCTAATGTTTCTACATATCTGTGTGTGTGTGTGTGTGTGTGTGTGTGTGTTTCTGTTTGTCAATCTCTCTCTCTCTCTCTCTCTCTCTCTCTCTCTCTCTCTCTCTCTCACTCACTGTCCGTCTGTCTGTATCTGTCGGTCTCTGTCTGTCTGTTTGCCCCTTTATGTCTCTTTGTCTGTCTCCGATTGCCTGTCTCTGTCTGGCTGCCATTCTGTCTGTGTCTATTTGTTTGTCTTTCTCTGCCTGCTTGTTTGTCTGTCTGTCTGTCTGTCTTGTCTGTCTCTATCTTTCTTGTCTGTCTCTCTCTATCTGTCAGTCTAGTTGTCTATGTCTGTCTTTCTGTCTCTCTGACTGTCTCTGTTTGTCGTGTCTGTCAGTCGATCACTGTCTCTGTCATTCTGTCTGTCTGTCTATTTGTCTGTCTGTCAGTCTGTTTGTCCTTCTGTATTTGTCTCTTATTCATTGTCTGTCAGTCTCTCTTTTGTCTGTCTGTCTGTCTGTCTGTCTTTCTCACTCTGTCTGTGTTTGTCTGTCTATCCTCTGCCTGTCTGTTTATCTTCGTCTATCTGTTTTGTCTGTCTCTGTCTGTCTGTCCGTGCTTCTCACTTTTTCTGTCTATGTCTGACTGTTTGTCTCTGCGTCTTTTTCTCTCTGTCTTTTTCTTTCTATCTATCTGTCTGTCTATCTGCTTGTGTGTCCGTCTGTCTCTGCATATCTGTCTGTCAGGCTCTGTATGTCTGTGTCTGTCTGTCTGCATTTCTCATTCTGTCTGTCTGCTCTTTCTGTTTCTATCTGCCTGTGTGTCTGTCTCTGTTTGTATGTGTCTCTCTGTCTGTGTCACTTTCTCTTCGTCTCATTCTCTCTGCTGTCTGTCTGTTTGTCTCTTTCTGTCTGTCTTTTGTCTGCTTGTCTGTCTGCTCTCTTTCTTTTTTATGTGTCTCTGTATTTCTGACTCTGTCTGTCTGTTTGTCTGTCTAACTTTCTGCCTTAATTTGTCTGTCTGTCTGTCTATCTGTCTGTCTGTCCACCCGTCTCTGTGTGTCTCTCTGTCTGTCAATCTCTCTCCGCTTGTATGCTTGCCCCTGTATGTCTGTCTGTTTGATTGTGTCTGTCCATCTGACTGTCGGTTTCAGTTTCTGTGTGTCTTGTCTTATTCTTTCTGTCTGTCTGTCTATTTGTGTGTCTTTCTCTACAATTCAACACAGCTACAATACTACACAACACAACTCTCCCTACAATACAAGACACAACACAACGAATTATGTATGTCTCTTCTCTGTCTGTCAGATTGTTTATATCTTTCTGTGTTTCTGTCGGTTTGTTGTCTGTCTCTCCCTGTCTGCCTCTGACTGTCTGTCTGTCTCCGCTCGTCTCTTTGTCTATCTGTCTCTTCTCTGTCTGTCTGTCTATCTGGTTGTCTGTCTCTGTGTGACTGTATGTTTGTTGTCTGTCTCTGTCTGTATGCCTCTGACTGTCTGTCTATCTCCGCTCGTCTGCTTGTCTGTCTGCCTGTGTGTGTGTGTGTGTGTGTGCAGTCTTTCACTGTCTGTCAGACTGTCTCTGTTTCTGTCTGTGTCTTTATCGCTCTGCCTGTCTGTCTCTGTCTGTCTGTCTGCCTTTTTATATGTCTGTGTCTGTCTCTGTCTATCTATCTATTTATATCAGCATTTCTATCCTTCTCTCTCCGTCTGTCGCTGTCAGTCTGTCTGTGTCGCAACCCCCCCCCTCTTTCTACACTACCATACCCTACCCCACAGCACACTACCCTACACCACACCACACTACCACACACCACACCACACTACCACACACCACTACCACACACCACACCACACTGCCCTACACCACAGCACACTACACTGCCCTACACCACAGCACACTACACACCCTACACCACACTACCCTACCCTACACCACACTACACTGCCCTACACCACAGCACACTACCACACACCACACTACCACTACCACACACCACACCACACTACCACACACCACACCACACTACCACACACCACTACCACACACCACACCACACTACCCTACACCACAGCACACTACCACACACCACACCACACTACCCTACACCACAGCACACTACACTGCCCTACACCACAGCACACTACACACCCTACACCACACTACCCTACCCTACACCACACTACACTGCCCTACACCACAGCACACTACCACACACCACACCACACTACCCTACACCACAGCACACTACACTGCCCTACACCACACGGCATCTTCGTGGTGTAGATTAACACAATATAACCTTTTTCTTCTCTATTTTCAATTTCTTTGGGTTTTTTTCGCCCCCCAGGCCCCGTTGTGGGTCGTTTGACCTGTGCCCGGGTGGGCTAATTCCCGTAATAAGAAAGAAGAAAAGAAAAGAAGCAAAAAAACACCAAAAAACCAGGCACTTACATACCCGAGTTATCAGTTTAAGTGAGCCTCGAACTGGTCCCGGCGGTGGTACGTAGTTCGTCATGCCACCGCCAGGGTCTACTGTCAGCATCCCTGAAAGTCTATTTATGTTACAGTTGTTGATTTTGTTGTTTTTCTTTAATAATTCATATATTTACGTAGTTTTTCTCAGGATTTGTATGAATTTATACTCAAATAGAGTTACAACTGTGTTGACGCTGTGTATGGCCCTTTTACAGCTCTCGTCAGGCTTGACTGCTGTCACCCAAACTGAAACAGACAACTGTCCCTTGACTCACCACGTAACCATAACGTATCTGATTGAGTTGTTAAACAACAGGAACACTTTGGTAAAAGAAGAAATAATAACAACTAGAAACATTTGTAGGAATCTGTCAGTCTGTCTGTCTGTTGGTCTCTGTCTGTCTTTGTCTGTGTGTGTCTCAGTCTCTGTTTGTCTTTGTATCTCAGTCTCTGTCTGTGTGTCTGTGTCTGTTTCTTTCTGTCTATCTGTCTGTTTGTCTGTGACAGACAGACAGAGACAAAGACCGACAGGCAGACAAGCAGAAAACTGACAGACAGACAGAGAAAGAAAGGGACAGACAGAAACAGAGACGGAGACATAGCCTAACATATGGACGAAAGAGACAGACAGACAGGCAGAGACAGACAAGCAGACATAGAAAGACAGATACAGATAGACAGACATAGAAAAATAGAGGCAGAAAATCAGAAAGACAGACAGAGATCGATATTGTGAGACAGACTGGCAGAAACAGTCAGACACAGAGACACAGACAGAGACAGACAATGAGACAGACTGAGATAAACAGACAGAGAGAAGCAGATAAACAGAGAAAGACAGACAGACTGACATACTTTGTCTTTCTGTACGTCTGTATTTCTCATTCTGTATGACTTTCTCACTCTGCCTGTCTGCGTTTGTCTGCCGGTCTGTTTGTCTCCGTCTATCTGTCTGTCTGTCCATGTTTCTCACTTTTCTGTCTACTTTGTCTGTCTTTCTCTTTCTATCTGTCTGTTCGTCTATCTCTGCATATCTGTCTATTTGTCTGTCAGTGTCTGTCTGTCTGCATTTCTCATTCTGTCTGTCTGCCTTTCTCACTCTGTTTTTCTGTTTGTCTATGTCTGTGTCTGTCTGACTGTCTCTGACTGTTTGTCTTTCTGTCTCTGTTTGTCTGTCAGTCTCTGTCATTTTCTATCTGTCTCTGCCTGCTAGATAACAAGAACATGTTATTTCTTTACAAAGCAGAGTTTGAGTTGAGGCGGAACAACCAGAAAAATGTTCCAAGTTTGTTATAATTTCATCTTTTACCAAAGTGTTCCTGTTATTTAACAACTCAATCAGATACGTTACGTAACAGCCGTCGAGCCTGACGAGAGCGCCGGACCTTTTTATTTACGGCGATTCCTTCTTTATCTTGAGTTAGTGAATATAAAACGTATTTATCAATTTATGTCTTTGTAATATATCAGCGGCAACTGGTGAGACACATCAAGTCCACGATAGATCCTGATATTGGAGACATTTAACAAGAACCAACCCTAACACTCACACACACACGAACATAAGAATTAAGAAAACTGCAGAGCTTAAATCTAAATTTGTCTTATTTAAAACCATTTGTACGAGTTCCCTCCCGGTTGGGTAGTTTCAGTACCTTTGTAATATCACCGTTGTTTATCCCTGACTTCCATTTATACACCTCGTTCATATCGCCCCTTATTCTACGTCTCTGCCTGTCTGTTCTGTCTGTGTAACTGGCTCTTTGTCTTCTCTGTCTTTCTGTATGTCACTCTTTGTCTGTTTTTTGTCTGTATGTCTGTATCTGACTGTCTGTTTGTCTGTCTTCTCAGTCGTCTCTTGTGACAACTAATGTTGGAAGCGGAAGTAGTTCCCAGTTATCACAACAGAAGACAATCCCCAATGTGTAAAAATACTGGAAAAGTTTGCGTTATATTACCAATGTACAACTTTAATTTAGTTGTTTTATCATCTATAATCTTAACTTTACACAACTGGTGCCATATAACAACCTAATAATACAATAACAGGTAAATAAAGATTCAGGAAACATAAATACAACTTCTAAACACTTTTCCTTAGACCTCCTCACGGTGGCCTGACGGACTGGTACCACCGCCTTGCTCTGTGGGGGTCAGGTCTAGGCCCGGGTGGGTCTATACGTATAAATGATTGCTTACCTTGGATTAACCTCCTCGGTGAGATTAACATTATCATTTGCTGACATTTGGCTTAACCGCCTGGGTCGGATTAATAACAACAATTGCTGACCTTGGTTTAACCGCCTGGGTGGGATTAATAACAACAATTGCTGACCTTGGCTTAACCGCCGGGGTGGGATTAATAACAACAATTGCTGACCTTGGCTTAACCGCCTGGGTGGGATTAATAATAACAATTGCTGACCTTGGCTTAACCGCCTGGGTGGGATTAATAACAACAATTGCTGACCTTGGTTTAACCGCCTGGGTGGGATTAATAACAACAATTGCTGACCTTGGCTTAACCGCCAGGGTGGGATTAATAACAACAATTGCTGACCTTGGCTTAACCGCCTGGGTGGGATTGCTGACCCTGTGATGGGTGGGATTGCTGACCCTGTGATGGGTGGGATTGCTGACCCAGTGATGGGTGGGATTGCTGACCCAGTGATGGGTGGGATTGCTGACCCTGTGATGGGTGGGATTGCTGACCCTGTGATGGGTGGGATTGCTGACCCAGTGATGGGTGGGATTGCTGATCCTGTGATGGGTGGGATTGCTGACCCAGTGATGGCGTGGGTGTGTGGGATGGGAGGGGGAATCCACAACCTTCCCAGGAAGTGGAGAATGGTACAATCCGTCAGGCGCCGACAGAAGGTATCAGGACCCACCGACTGGGAAGGGCGTGTGTAGGGATAGTGTGGTGTAGGGCGTGGTTGTATGGGATGGGAGGGGGAATCCACAACCTTCCCAGGAAGTGGAGAATGGTACAATCCGTCAGGCGCCGACAGAAGGTATCAGGACCCACCAACTGGGAAGGGCGGGTGTAGGGATAGTGTGGTGTAGGGCGTGGTTGTATGGGATGGGAGGAGAAATCCACAACCTTCCCAGGAAGTGGAGAATGGTACAATCCGTCAGGCGCCGACAGAAGGTATCAGGACCCACCGACTGGGAAGGGCGTGTGTAGGGATAGTGTGGTGTAGGGCGTGGTTGTATGGGATGGGAGGGGGAATCCACAACCTTCCCAGGAAGTGGAGAATGGTACAATCCGTCAGGCGCCGACAGAAGGTATCAGGACCCACCGACTCGGAAGGGCGGGTGTAGTGTGTAAGGTAGTGTAGGGGGTTGCTGGGGGTGTGGGATGGGAGGGGGAATCCACCTTCCCAGGAAGTGGAGAATGGTACAATCCGTCAGGCGCCGACAGAAGGTATCAGGACCCCCCAGACACAACCCCCCCTCCCCCCAGACACAACCCCTCACCCAAGACACAAGCCCCCCTCCCCCCAGACACAACCCCCCACCCCAGACACAACCACCCCCACCCCAGACACAACCCCCCACCCCAGACACAACCCCCCACCCCAGACACAACCCCCCCACCCCAGACACAAAGCCCCACCCCCCAGACACAACCCCATCCCACCCCCCCAGACACAACCCCCCCCACCCCCAGACGCAACCCCATCCCACCCCCCCAGACACAACCCCCCACCCCTCAGACACAACCCCCCCTCCCCCCCAGAAAAAAGAGAGACATTCAAACAGAGAAATAGAGACACAAAATACATTTAAAGAAAATTTCACCATAATTTCACCGTGCCCCACCCCCCTCGACCCCTGCACCGTGCCCCACCCCCCCTCGACCCCTGCACCGTGCCCCACCCCCCTCGACCCCTGCACCGTGCCCCCCTCGACCCCTGCACCGTGCCCCACCCCCCTCGACCCCTGCACCGTGCCCCACCGCCCTCGACCCCTGCACCGTGCCCCACCCCCTCGACCCCTGCACCGTGCCCCACCCCCCTCGACCCCTGCACCGTGCCCCACCCCCTCGACCCCTGCACCGTGCCCCACCCCCTCGACCCCTGCACCGTGCCCCACCCCCCTCGACCCCTGCACCGTGCCCCACCCCCTCGACCCCCTCTTCGACCAATGTTTTTTGTTGATTTTTTACCAGGTGTTCAGGCATCTTATGGAGGATCCTTACTCTTCCTCCTCCTCCTCCTCTTCCTCCTCCTCCTCCTCCTCTTCCTTCCCTTCTTCTTCCTCACTTCTACTTCTTCCTCCTCCTCCTTCCTCTTCCACACTTCTCCTGCTCTTCCTTTTAGGGACATTCCCTTTTTACCTGCGTCTCTAATGGACACTCTCGCTTAAACGGTCACAAATTTGATGCGTCCCCTTTGTTGTGTTGTAATTTCACGGTCACCGAGTAGTTTTATCCGGTAGGTCGATTAAGCGATTGTCATTGTGCTTTCGTTGGCAGTACAGGCTGCGGTCACCTTATGCGGTACAGTACAGGCTGCGGTCTCCTTATGCGGTACAATACAGGCTGACAGTACAGGCTGCGGTCACCTTATGCGGTACAGTACAGGCTGCAGTTTTTGGTCTGTTTGGTTAACACTTATTTTCTTCCTTTTTGTGTGTGTGTGTGTGTGTGTGTGTTTTAGTCGTTTAGGGTGACCTGACTTCTAAATTTGGTCTGACTCACCATTTTGTTATAGTCGCTCTCTGGCCTTACGTGACTGTATAATTTATTGTCATCTATTATGTAAATTATCGTCACCCCATTATGTAAATTATTGTCACCCATTATGTACATTATCGTCGCTCATTATCCAAGTTATTGTCACACGTTATGTAAATTTGTGTCATTAGAAAGGCGAGATTCTTTTTACCTGGCTACCCGGTTACCTGGTTTTTAAGACTTGCTAATGACCTTGTACACAATAGCACCTCATGTGATATTCATGATTAGAAATGTGACACTTCTTTTTGCCCTTCTTTGAGGACATTTGAATGCTAGTGACTGAAAGATTATCGTTACTGTTTATTCTTAATGGGAAAGATATGGAAATACGTTTCTATTAAGTTACAGTTGTTAGTATCAGATGACAATTACAGCATATATTAAAATTGAGATAGAGAAATTATCTTAGTATTTTTTATGGTGAATCTTGGTGTTTGTTGGTATATATTGTTCTTAAGGGGATGTTATTATTTAGAAAGATGAGGGTATTATTGGGTTTACCCCCTGTGTTTTGTAGTAAGATTGGTGTGTGTGTGTGTGTGTGTGTGTGTGCGTGTGTGTGTGTGTGTCTGTCTGTCTGAGTGTGTGTCTATTGGCCCTCCACAGTGCAGGAGAGAGCCCAAGTGACCTCTCCTTCACCTAGGGACCACACCTGCCAACTTCTCTGACGGGAAAATCGCTATAAATTACACCACGAGGCACCGCGACTGCTTCTCACCTTTTAAGTTTCCGTACCGAGGGCAGACGACTCATCCCTCTCACCTACCTGGCGCCACACTGAACCCACCACCACCAGTCTGAGAAACACACCTGTGAATATTTCCCAGGTAAATCTATTTATTCTCTAATTTATTCCACATCCGCTGTATTTTTACATAATATTAAGAGTAAATTTCGTACAGATACACAGGTATACAGTGTTTTGATGCGTGAGTTTTACGTCAGATTAAGGTGAAACTTTTGAGGTCATGTGCAGGTGAATATGAGGTAATGATCTCTTCCAGGGCCACGTGGAGAGTTCTGATGTTATTTGTATATATAGAAAACTTGTAACCTGTTGCCCATATTACGCAGAAATTAGTTTTTTGTAAGAGACAGACAAACAGACAAAATGAGAGAGGGGGTAGACAGAGAGTGATAGGCAAAGAGACACAGTAAGAAAGACTAACTGACAGAATGAGAGAGATAGACAGACACAGACAGACAAGGTGAGGGAGAGAGAGAGAGAACGCGAAGAAGAAGAAGAAGAATTAAAATAAAGACTGAGAAGTAATCGACTTCTCAGATAAAACAAACAAGAAAGACAAATTAGAAAGGCGAGAATGATCAATAAATTGATAAAAGTATAATAAGGAATATAAAGATAATCGAGGTACTTAGATAATTCAGATAAAAAAGGACTTCTCTTTTATTGTTTTCTACTTAGTCTTTCTGTTCTATTCATTTATTTATTTTTAGAATAAAATCAAACGATATTTTTTTTATTAGCGAATTATACTTTTTTTTTTTACAAATATTGAATTTATTTAGGATTTTTTCAGTAATATAAACTGAAAAAATATAGATTGTTTAATGTATATAGAAAATAAATTAATGTTGCTCTTGATAGTTAAATATATATAAACAGTATCTTACTACAGTACATGCTAATATGAACACGATATTAATTAGTTACCTTTAATCAGGTGAGAATAATCAAGGTGACATTAGCATGGATGACTTGACGAAATATAACGCAGAGGATTAATTAACAAGGAAGAAATTGGTCTAACGGGGTTATAGTCTTAATGAGGTTTATAATTAATATGATAATTGAGTTTAAGTGTTAAGTATTCATGAGGTTAATAATATGTTAAGTGATGTTATAAGTTTGTCGGAGTTAATAGGTGTTTATGATGAGTTGGTGTATTTGTACTTACACAGTGGGACACACACACACCCACACACACACACACACACACACCCACAACCACACACACACACACACCCACACCCACACACACACACACACACACACACACACACACACACACCTTAAAATAAACTCCCCGTGTCAAAATCTATTACCTTCTACTGTTAGTGATTTAATCAGTGAGCAAAACAGAAGACAAAAACTCGGTATACAAAAAAGCTTTGAATCTGAAGTACCTGGAAAGAGTCAAGTAATTTTCCGGGTGAAATAACACAGAGAACGAGGCCATTGCTACTCACTCTGGTGCAAAATGACACGATGAAAACCTGCATTCTAACGACCCATCCTCCGACCCACTCCCCCCTCTCTGTACCCCTCCCCTTCTCCCCCTCCCCTTCTTTACTATGATCTCTTCCCCCCCTCCCCCCCTCCCCCTTCCACCCTCCTTCTCTCCTCATCAAAGAATCCGTTTTTACTCATTAACAGGTGACACGCTTCGTACTGCCATTCATGAGGGAGGGATAGGGGTCTCTGGGATCATGGGTGAGAGGGGGTGAGTGTACGGGAATGGGGAGGAGGGGGAGGGGACGATCGGAAGGTGGGGTGGGGAGGGTAGGATGGTGGGAGGGATAGCAAGGGCAGGTGGAGGATGATAAAACGTGGATGACATTAGATTATTTCGGCGTTGGTGTGGGTGGTGGTGTGGGTAGTGATGTGGGTAGTGGTGGTGGTGTGGGTAGTGTGGTGTGGGTAGTGGTGGTGGTGTGGGTAGTGGTGATGGTGTGGGTGGTGGTGGTGGTGGTGTGGGTGGTGGTGGTGATGGTGTGGGTGGTGGTGGTGGTTGTGTGGGTGGTGGTGGTGGTGGTGGTGGTGGTGGTGGTGGTGGTGGTGGTGGTGGTGGTGGTGGTGGTGATGGTGGTGGTGGTGGTGGTGGTGGTGGTGGTGGTGATGGGGTGGTGGTGGTGGTGGTGGTGGTGGTGGTGGTGGTGGTGGTGGTGGTGGTGGTGGTGGTGGTGGTGGTGGTGGTGGTGGTGGGTGGGGGTGGTGGTGGTGGTTGTGTGGGTGGTGGTGGTGGTGGTGGTGGTGGTGATGGTGGTGATAAGGATGGTGGTCTCTGTGTTGAGTGAGTGAGTGAGTGAGTTTTAACGAGGTCAGAAATAAAGAGATTAAACAAATAGGTCAACACAACCTAACCTAACCTCGTCTCTTACGTATGACCTTAGGGGCCACTATGGTCCTTTAGTAGGGGTTAGAGGTCATTATAGTGCCACATTATAAGGGAAGTGAGTGCCAGAGTGTCAACATAACTCCCGACAATGATTACCTCAGATCATTCATCTTGAGGAGACAAGAGCTGGACCACACACCGCCCTCACACCGCCCCTCACTCCTCACGCACCGCCCTCACACCGCCCCTCACTCCTCACGCACCGCCCCTCACTCCTCACGCACCGCCCCTCACACCTCACACATCGCCCCTCACACCTCACACACCACTCCTCACACCTCACACACCGCCCCTCACACCTCACACACCGCCCCTCACACCTCACACGCCGCCCCTCACACCTCACACACCGCCCCTCACACCTCACACGCCGCCCCTCACACACCGCCCCTCACACCTCACACACCACCCCTCACACCTCACACACCGCCCCTCACACCTCACACACCGCCCCTCACTCCTCACACACCACCCCTCACACCTCACACACCGCCCCTCACACCTCACACACCACTCCTCACACCTCACACACCGCCCCTCACACCTCACACACCGCCCCTCACACCTCACACACCGCCCCTCACACCTCACACACCACTCCTCACACCTCACACACCGCCCCTCACACCTCACACACCGCCCCTCACACCTCACACACCACTCCTCACACCTCACACGCCGCCCCTCACACACCGCCCCTCACACCTCACACACCGCCCCTCACACCTCACACACCGCCCCTCACACACCGCCCCTCACACCTCACACACCGCCCCTCACACCTCACATACCGCCCCTCACACCTCACACACCGCCCCTAACACACCGCCCCTCACACCTCACACACCGCCCCTCACACCTCACACCGCCCCTCACATCTCACACACTGCCCCTCACATCTCACACACCACCCCTCACACCTCACACACCGCTCTTCACACACCGCCCTTCACACACCGCCCCTCACACCTCACGCACCTGACACTTTACACTACTCCCGACACGTGAGATCACAGCCATAAGAAATTATATCCATTACTTAATATTTTCCAACGTCTTAACTGTGTTTGTGACTTTGTAAGTAATGTATTTACTTTTTATAAGTAAATTCAACTTAGTGATCTGGAATTTAAGACTGGAAACATGAGTAAATTATCGTTATAATTTTAACCACATAGCAATTACTGTTGTTGCAGAATGGTTTCGGGGTGCACAATGAACTAGTCCTCTCTCTCTCTCTCTCTCTCTTCTATATCCCAAGGTTGAAGAATACTATGATAATTTATAATAGTTAAGGGGGATGTACTAAACCCATTAACATCTACTTAATATGTGTGTTTAAGGGGCGTCTGTCTCAATGGGTGTTCTGTTCTCTTTAAGACGAATGGTGTGAAAAATTGGTGGTAATAAAAGTCGTGGTAACAATATTGTTATCTGGGTCTATTCACACTCTGGCCTCAATGGGAAGCTTAGGCCGAAGAAGGACATGTTAAAAAAGGCAGTGTTATCGTAAAGACCATTGAGGAGTAGTACGACAAAGAGCTTCGAAGGGAGAGAGGGAGAGAGGGAGATGAGGGAGGGAGTAGGGAGAATATAGGGACAGAGAGAGAGAGGGGGAGGGGGGTATACGCCATGTTGGTATCACATCTTTGACATCACCACCGGATGCATGATAATCCTTCCCATAAAATTCCATCCAACGTTTTATTACCTTTTGACCATGAGCCGCCGTCAGTTGATTGCACAATTCCTGGCAATATAAACACCATCACGTTAAGGGTTTATGAGTTAATTTATATTGTAGTTTATTCAGAGGAAGAAAGAGGACAATATATCTGAAGAGTTAAAAGATATAATTGAAGAGATGGAAGATGTAGAAAAAAATAGTGAGTGTTGTTGTGGTACAGGAGGCGGAAGAGGAGTAAGAGGGCGAGAAGTATAGGAGGGCGGCGACAATGACAAGAACTCGACGGGGTGTTCCTTTCTTGTTGTTTATTGAGTCCTTGATGGCTATCGCGTCCGTCCGTCCGTCCGCCTCTACGTCCAGTTGCTTGTATCTATACGTCTCATAACCTCGTGCTATCCCCACTACATGTAACCCGTCACTCATGCCAAACAAGCCAGGTATCTTCTTGAAGGAGGTGACGAGCGGGTGGTAGTGCAGGGTGGATAATGCGGTCCTCAGTCGAGTGTGTTTGGGTAAGGAGAGGAGGAGTATTAGAGTACCACTTCGACGACACCAGAACAAGAGGAGGAAGAGGTGGAGGAGGAGGAGAAGACAAGAAGAGGAAGAGGAACAAGAGGATGAAGAACAAGAAGAAGAGGTGAAGGAGGACTAGAAGAAGAATAAGAAGTGAAGGAGGAGGGGGGAAGGGGGAGAGGGGGTAGGGAGGGGGGAGGGGGGGAGGAGGAGGAGGAGGGAGGGGGAGGACATCATCGCCCGGTCCCTCAAGATGGCTATTTTAGGAAGGACGTGATAAAGCTTTTTCTCTTTTTTTGTGTTGGTGTTAAATCAAGCGATGCGACACTCGTTCTTCGCTGGATTTCATTCACAGTCCTATTTTTATTGTGTGTGTGTGGGGGGGGGGTGGGGGGTGTGAGTGAGGGGCCACACACACACACACACACAGACAACACACACACACACACACCCCACACCACACACACACACCAAACCAATATGAGAATTCCCCAAAATTAATTCAGGAAGTCATTACACAGGTCGGCATAACAACCTGTATTGTCTTGTACAGTGTGATCTGAATTCTATTATTTTTTACTCAGACTATCAACCAAGAACCCCCCCCCCCCCCCCACCACACGACACG
>CAUDMG010000722.1:0-11394 GCA_958450375.1 Homarus gammarus | reverse complement strand
AGACTAGAGAGAGTACGATACGATACGAAGTCTTTAGTTAAGAGGTGAAAGAAGATTATTAGGGGTTGAAGGAAAAAGTGGTGAAACTGAAATACAGTAGGAGTAGAAAGAATCTGGGCTCAACCAGATCGCTTCATCTTTCTTATTGGTATTTTGTCTTTGTTCTGCTCCCTTGGGTCGTCAGACCTTTGTATTAATATTGGTTTATTTATATAATGCTGCTTATTATTATTATTTTTATTATTGTTGGAGTTAGTGAGCCCGCCCAGGTCCTTGTGTAACTGGGAGGGTAGTCACATTTTTTTTTTTTTTTTTTTTTTTTTTTGAGGTGTTAATTAAGTGTTAGTTGTGTTAGTCTAAAGGTACACTGTATGGAGAGGCCTGCCAGGTTCTTAGTGGAGCTGGTTGGTCACTCTCATCTTTATTCCTCTAGTAATGTTTTATGTATAAATGTGTATATTGAGGCAGGAGGTGGTTCAATTACTTCTTCCTGGCTGATATAGCTGGGAGGGTAATCACATTATTATTATTATTATTATTATTATTTTTTTTTTTTTTGATGGAGTTAGTGAGCCCGCCCAGGTCCTTGTGTAGCTGGGAGGGTAGTCACATTTTTTTTTTTTTTTTTGCTAAGATGTTAGTTCAATGTTAAATGTTAAATCTTAAATATTAGTTATGTTAGTCTAAAGGTACACTGTATGGAGAGGCCTGCCAGGTTCTTGTGGAGCTGGTAGGTCACTCTCATCTTTTATTCTCTCTATTAATGTTTTATATGTATATTGGGGCAGGAGATGGTCCAATTGCTTTCTTCCTGGCTGATTTAAACCAACTGTGTTCTTGGAATTCTTCGTTGTCTATATTATTTATCCAGTTTTGATATGTTTCTGTGTTAAGTTCAGTCACTTTTTTCCAAATATTTACAGCTTTGTTGTGTATATCTACATTGATTGCTAAGAGATTTGCTCTCTTATGTAGCTGTTCATTACTGATGTGGTCTGTATATTTTATGTTATATATAAATCTAAGGGCTATATTTTGTACTGTTTGTAACCTTTTAATGCTCGTTTTACTAAGGGTGTTCAATGGGATGGGTGGGTAGTCCATAATTGATTTGACAAGGGCAATATATATCTTTCTCTTGTTATTAATGCTAAGGTTCTTAAAGCGTTTTATTTTTGATAATCTTATTCTTGCCTGTCGTTCTTTATCTTTTAAGTATGTTATATATCCTCTTTTTGTTAGTTTTAGTCCAAGCATCCTGCCTTCAGTGTCGTATGGGTATAGTTCCTGGTCGACTATTACTGGACTTGTTTTAATCTTGGCTATTGGTATTATCTTGAATTTGTTCTTATTTGTCCTGATTTTCCATTTTTTCTCAAAATCATTTATGTTTTTTATCAGCAAACATTACATATTCGCTAAAGGGGGTAGGTTGAGGTGTGTCTGAAGTATAAATTGTATATAGTGTTGGAGAAAGGCATCCTCCTTGAGGTACTCCACTCTCAAGATTAAACATAGTTCCCAAAAAGTTTCCAATTTGAATTCGTGCTCTCCTACCGTCTAAATAGTTACACAATATTCTTAGCAAGTATTCATTAAGTCCCAGTTTTAATATTTTATATTTTAAGCCTAAATGCCAAACCTTATCAAAGGCCTTAGAAACATCCCTTAAAATTATATTGATCTGGTTACCCTTGCTTTTTTCTATTGCAATTATTTCCGTTATTATGGCTATTGCAGTTAGGGTATTTCTATTCGGCATAAATCCATGTTGTCTATTGTTAGTTTTCCCATGTTGTGTTAAAAAGGCTATAAGTCTTGTATTTAAATTTTTTTCCAATAGTTTCCCAGTAATTTCTAATAAAGATATTGGCCTGTAGTTTAATATTTCCTTATTGTCCTTACCCTCCTTCGGAATAAATATCATTTTGGCATATTTTAGTTTGTCTGGAAAGTAACCAGTTATTAAGCATGCGTTATAAATGTTTAATAGTGTATTTAAAATGTTTTCAGGTAGATTCCTCAGACAGTGCATCATTTCTCCCATGGTTATTATTTGATTATTAGGTAATAAGTTATAGTCTATATATTGCCTTGGGGTGATTCTATGTATATGTCTTCCCATCTCTTCTTCTATCCTTTCTTCGTGTTCACTATCAAAATCTTCATTTTCCTCATCTGATATTTTAAAAATTTTTACCCATTCCCTTTTGAATGCTGACTCTTGTTCATTTTCCTCGTGCAATTTTATTCCGTTTTGGTCTTTAATGTATGGTGTTTTTTGCTTGTTGTGCCCCATCATCTTGTTTATGGAAGTCCAAAATGTTTTTGTGTCTTTAGTCATGTCAGCCGCCATTATAATATCATTCCATTTTTTATTGTTTGCTTCCTTACATGCGTCTCTTAATTTTATCTGTAGTGCTATCTGTGTCGTATATAGCCATCTGTTACCGCCATGTCTTTCCATATACCTGTTTATTTCATTGTAATAGGTCTGGATTAATTTAACTTCTTCTGGTAGTCTGTTGTTGGGTAATGTTCTAAAGTGTGAAGTAGGAGTGTGTTTGGTTATAGATGTTTTTATTGCTGAGTGCAGTCTGTCCATTTCTGAGTCTATATCTTCTGTTGTTTTCCCTTGTAGGTTAATCGAGTGGTGACTACTTAAGTCGTCTTTGAAGCTGTCCCAGTCTGTTTTACTCATTTTCAGTCTCTTTTTTATTGGTATCTGTATGGGGCTTGTTGACAGTGTTAGTATAATTGGCAGATGGTCACTGCCTGTAAGAGCATTTGTCTATGAAAGATCTAGGGTATTTAAAGTTTGAGCCAATATTATATATATATTTGTATTCCTCATCGATGAATTCCGGACTGCAAATTCTCAAGGCACGTAAAAACATTGTTGAAAATACTGACTGTTTGACTTTATTATGGTGGGCAGAATAATAATGAATGTATGAACACACATTAGTTGGTTTTCTATAAATACTGAACTTAAAAGTGTTACCTATTCTGTGTATCAGACAGTCTAGGAATGGCAATTTACAGTCTTGCTCTAATTCCACAGTGAATTTGATCGAGGGGGCTAAGTTGTTAAGTTGTGGCAGGAAAGCTTTTAGGTCCTCATTACATGGCTCAAACCTTAAATACCCTAGATCTTTCATAGACAAATGCTTAAACATTACTAAGAAAACTTTTTATAGAACTGATCCCAAGCCCACCCATGACCATAAGAATATCTTAATATTACCATTTCACAAAAATTTCTCACACATTCCTGCACAGCTAAAAACCTGGAACGTCAATGTGGCATTTAAAAACTCATGCACTGTTAAACAAATGTTAATCAAGAACTCCCCCAACAACACAATTGGTTGCATTTATAAAGTTCCTTGCAAGGAATGTAATATGTTTTACTTAGGCCAGACAGGTAAAGATCTTGCAACTAGAATTAAACAACACAAATACAGTGTTAGGACAGACCAGGAATCCAATGCTCTGTTTGTTCATTTGAGGGATAACAAGCATTGCATTGACTGGGATAATGCCTCCTCAATATTACCATGTAATTCAATTGACAGTAGGAACATCATAGAATCTAGTCTTATTAAACATACAGAAGCATTCAACATGAATTTGAGTAACAGCATGTACAAGCTGGACAATTTTGTAATTAAGAAGATTTGTGATCAGGTGAGAAGGCCGGGTCACTTGACCATCTGACCTGACCACCAACCGTTGTGTGCTCTTTAAAGATTAGTAGGGTCATTACCTAATACCTGACCATTGTGGACCTGGTCTCACCCTCCTCTGTATATATACACCTTGATTTGTATTACTCTCTCTAGTCTGTACTCACCCCTGGAGATGTGAATTACACGAAAGCGCTTGGGAACTTCGTGTTTTCTTCTTTCCTTGTGGTTATCAGCATATATTTAGATCACGCGCACCTACAGTAATTTACTTGCGCATATATATATATATATATATATATATATATATATATATATATATATATATATATATATATATATATATATATATATATATACATTTCATTAGCCCAATAAAGTACGCGGACTTCTACATACAATCAACACCTCAACCCGCCAGGATTCGAACCCACGGCCCACGAGCGTTATATAGTATATGCTGATAACCACAAGGAAAGAAGAAAACACGAAGTTCCCAAGCGCTTTCGTGTAATTCACATCTTCGTGTTTTCTTCTTTCCTTGTGGTTATCAGCATATACCTGGATCACGCGCACCCACAGTGATTTACTTGCATTTATATATATATATATATATATATATATATATATATATATATATATATATATATATATATATATATATATATATATATATATATATGCACACGCACGTGGGCATTATTTTACTGTAATTTTCTTTTTATAGTTGATCAGTCCAAACATAATTCAAGAAGTGCTCAAAACGTGACACCTGGCCCTTTAATATAGCATCTGCTCTGTCTGAGGTATTGATATTAGCTTGCGCTGGGACGGCAGACTACCCACTACTACCAGCCAGCCAGGCTCTGTGTCTCTTTAAAGCATTCATCTCTCTATGGAGACCTTCCATGACAACAACATATTGTCCTTTCACTGCTCTCAAGCATGGTCCACTGTCTCTGGCTCCCTGTAGCGAACAACAGCTCGTCCATGGATATATCTGGCAATTGATGTACGGCATTGACTGCTAGATTTATTGCATGTTATATTTTAGATGTATAATGGTCTGCTTCTGTAAACAAAAGCTGCCTGTTTGCATGGTAAGCTACCCTCGAGGCATAATCTTCACTGAAGATTCTTCAGCCTCAAGCTCCTCTTTTCCAGCAGGTAACATTTCTCTTTCGCTCTAGAAGCAAACAAATCTGCCGGGTCAGTTTTCACAGAGCCTCGCACTTTGGTAGGTCGTATTGTTGGGTTCACTTCAGAATATTCAATGACTAATAAGCTGATTTCTTTCTTCTTGACTACATCTGCGTTGATAAGTATTTGTCTCGCAATTCCTGGATATTCGCTTCTGGGAAATTGAATTATGGAAATAGCTGTTTCATGTAAACCGACCTCTCACAATTCTCGAGGATTCACCTTGTGTTGACCATCAATAATTCAGACATTTTTTTATACTGTTTTCATGTTAACATATTACATGTGCTTTTGATCCTGAGAACTAGAACATTGCATTATCATTGGAACAAGAGGCAACATAATTTCCGAGACCGACTCTTGCTTACATGAACTGAGAACTCTACAATTTTTTGCTAAAACGTTCTTTTCTCACTCTGCGAGCTTCACAAGCTAAGCAGAGTGAATCGGCATCAAAATGTTGAGAACAGGCAATGTGATAGTCTCACCAATGTCTGTTTCTAAAATCAGTGCCGTATTTCTTCCTTGGGGCAGTGCTCGCCAAACAGGGATTTTACATAGTAATGGCTTACAGGCCCATACCCGTTCGCCCCCTACCAATCCGCCCCCTGCCAGTAAACCAGTTCGTCCCATAGTAAGTCCGCCCCTTGCCAGTTCGCCCCCCCCCCCCCCCCTGGCATCTTATGACTTCATAATCAACTTAACGAACTTGCTATGAGGTGTACTGGAAGGGGGCATACTGGTAGAAGGCGTGCTGGTAGGGGCGTACTGGTAGAAGGCGTACTGGTATTGTGAGGTTAAGCTGTGAGGTTGAATTGTGAAGTTATGCTGTAGGGTTAAACTATGAGGTTAAGCTGTATAACCTTACAGCTCTGAGGTTCAGCTATGATGCTAAGCCATGAGGTTCAAAATAAAGGAAAGGACACGTAGGAGGATGAGAAGACCATCACCATGCAGTACGGATTATAGGGCAGTTAAGAAAGTTATAGGGCGTATTAAAAATGTGTTTGAAGGCTAATTTATCGTACCAATGTTTACAACTAATGTTCGAAATGGAGAGAGTTTTCATAAAATATTGGAAACTTTCGCGTTATATTACCCATATATAACTTTATTTGAGTTGTTCTTTGGGTGATAATGTGGTGAAAATAACGTACTAGGTATTGGTGCTTCAATGTTGTTATTAATAACATTTACTGTCACTCCCTCACCCTCTCACCCCTCTTTCACCCTCAGTTTGCTCAGTTTCTGACTTTAGTCATTTCTGTATGTATATTACGTATGCTGGATTATATATTATGTATGTATATTATGTATGTGCTCCATTTATGTATTTATTTATTCAGCCTAGCTAGCAGCCTGTGGCAATGTTATTACCATATCCCACATGCTTAATTAATGTGCCTGGCGACGTATGGAAGCTGCTAATGTATCACTTGCCATACGTCGTCTATAGCAGTTGATCAGGAGCCTAGCCGGGGAGAGTGCTGCTCCCCTTTGTGTACATACTCTTATCCAGTAAACCGAACCTACAAAACTATACAGGTGTTTGTGTTCTCTCCTGTATATAGAACTTATTATTCAGAACCTAACATGGCGCAGTGCGTATTCTTACTGGATAATTACGAGTGATAGTGCAAGTTTATGAAAGCCGGCTTATGGATTCCTTCCCCGTGTCAACCAACCGCCACCCCTCCCCGAAGAATTTCGCAACTTTGAGCAGTGTCAGTGACAGTGATTTTCTGTGAAGTGTTTAGTGCATTGTGTGTTTCGTGCCATTCATGTGTGACCTTGTTCTAAAAGGGTTCCCAAGGTATACGGCACGTTCTGGGCATTTGTAAGGAGTAGAGTTCAGTGCACCCTTCTCTGACCGCGTCCTGAGGGTAACTGGACTGACTGGGAGTCGCCGCGCTTCTCCCTTTCCTCCCCCCTCACAGCGCCGCCTCCACCCCCCCTCACAGCTGGGGCGAGACGCTCTGCCTGCCCGGGACACACACACACACACATACATGTACTAACACTCGCTGACCGCGCGGCTTCCTTATATATATTTTATATATATAATCTACTTATCTGTGTATTTAATTAATTTTTTTGTCTGAAATCTTGTTGATACGACGGGCTGACCGGTCAACACTGATTTAAGACACAGTACACAGATGAAGTAGTTATGTCTCATGCCTTACGTAGCCGTGGACCCAGCGCCTGGATGAGTCAAGCGGATGATAGTCCCCCAGAGATGGATGACCAGGCCGGCCACGACGCTCCAGCCCCCACAACATCGCGCAGTCCCTCACCTCAATATTCAGCGTTGTCTCCAGAGATAATTGCTTTACTGAAGTTTATGAGAGATGAGAAACGCGAGGATGAAGCTCACAGACGTTCGGCGGATGAGCACAGAAGGCAAGCAGAGGCAGAACGAGACAACCAACGGAGATTGGAAGACAGTGAACGGTTTGAAGCCTTGATATCTCGCCTCACTGTTAACCAAGCCCCTGGCTCTAACACTGCCTCGGTACTGACTGGTTCAGATACCTCATCCATGCTTCCTTCACACCCCCCAGCCCCACCTAAAGCAGCAGCTCAAACACGGCCCATCTTGAAGCCTGATGTGAATTTCCAGACTTTTCGTGAATGGCGGCGACGGTGGACTGATTATTCTACAATGGTGGATCTCCAGAGTTTGTCACAGCCTAAACAACTCATCCAGCTGCGTATGTGCCTGTCCTTGGAAATTCAGCGTGTTTTGGAACATACGTTGCAGGTACCCCCAACCTCTTCGCTGTCTGTAGAGGAGGTACTGGACGTTCTACAACGGCACATCAAAGGACAGCAGAATGAAGCTCTGCGCAGGAGGGAATTGTTTAGCTGCAGACAAATGGAGGGTGAGTCTTTTGATGCCTTTTACGTACGTCTTAAGAGAGCCTCGGAAGAGGTAGATATATGTCTAGGCCACCACCAGCAGTGCGAGGAGACCCAGTTGAAGCAGGTGATCCTGATGGGTGTTAAGGACGAGGAACTTGTCCAACGCCTCACCTCCCTCGACTCTTCCTCTTCTCTTCAGGATGTGTTGACGATATGTCGCTCCTATGAGGCTGCCAGGTGTGCCACCTCTGCCATCCGTGCTCCCCCTACAGCTGTACGCGCTGTGTCCCGGTACAAGAAGGACAAGAAGTCTGTTCCTACGCCTTCGCCCACCACGTCCACGCCCGGTTCATTTTGCAACAACTGTGGTAAGCAGCACGGAACACAGGTGTGTCCAGCTGCTCAGTCTACCTGCAACAGTTGTGACCGTAAGGGCCACTGGTCACTCACAGTACGGTGCCCAGCCAAACGCGTCCAGTGCAATGTGTGCGGTCGTCTGGGCCACTATGACAAGTGTTGCCCTTCCAACAAACCCAAGGGACCGCGTCGGCGGAAGCCTCAGCCCCCTTCCACCAGAGAGGGCCGCCCACAGTCTTCCAATCAGAGGCACGACGACTCTTGACAACGCTCGAGCCACATTAGGAATGTGTGCTCCCCCCCGCGTCCCAGGACCAAAGTCCCCCAGTACATCAGTGTCATTGTGACCTACCGCAGTGCGTCATCCCGTCTTCAGATGTTGCCCGACACCGGCGCTGATGCTACAGTCATCGGTCCCCAGCATTTGCAATGCTTGGGGCTCTCTCCAAGTGATCTAGGACCGCCCCCCAAGGATCTCCGCTTTATGGCAGATGGTTCACAGATGACCCCGGCCCTGGGTTCACTCCAAGCACAAGTCACCTTTGGCAACAGGTCGTGTCAAGCCTGGATTGATGTGCATAACGGTGTCCAGACTCCTTTGCTGGACATTGTCAGGAGTTGGCCATCATCTCCCAGGACTTCCCCAAACCTATTCTTGAGGTAAAACACGCCAACAGGGTGCAAAAAGGGAGCAGCAACGACCCTGCTGCCGCCCCACCCCTGCCTCTTGCCAGTGACACCTCTCCTTCGGATGCTCGGAAGTACTTCCTGAAGGAATTCAGCGACGTTCTGGTGACCAAGTCCGCTCTGGAATCCAAGCCTCTCAAGAAGATGGCAGGTCCCCCCATGAGGATCCACCTGAGGGACGACTCGAAGCCCTTCGCTATTTACACCCCTCGACTGGTTCCCCTGGCCTTCCGCGAGGCGGTCAAAAACGAGCTGGACTCCATGGTCGCCCAAGAAATTATTGCACCAACCGGCGATGACCCGTCTCCATGGTGTCACCCGATGGTTGTCGTCGCAAAACCTAAAGGTGGTGTTCGGATCACCACTGACCTTTCCAAGCTCAACAGCCAGGTGTCTCGTCCTGCGCACCCTTCTCCCACGCCCTTTGCAGCTATACGCAGTGTGAACCCGAAGGCGCGCTTCTTCACGACGATGGACGCCCTGTGTGGATACTGGCAGATAGAGCTTGCCGAAGAAGACCGACCACTCACAACTTTCATCACCCCGCATGGACGTTACAGTTATTGCCGTGGCCCCATGGGATTCGCCGCTACAGGAGACGCTTTCTGTCTTCGAGGTGATATGGCTCTACAAGGTCTGGCAAACTGCGTGAAAGTGGTCGACGACATACTCCTGTACGACGAGGATTATATGGATCACCTCTGCCGTATCTACGATGTACTCAACAGGTGCCGGAAGCACGGCATTACCCTAAATGCCGACAAGTTTGTTCTGGCCAGCTCTTCAGTTGACTTTTGTGGGTACACCCTCTCAGGGAATGGTATCGCAGCTGACCCGGAAAAGGTCCGCGCCATCACGGATTTTCCCACCCCTGCTAACCTGACCGACTTGAGGTCCTTCATCGGTCTCGTCAACCAGTTAGCAGAGTTTTCGTCGGACATCTCCGCAGCTGCTCAACCACTTCGCCCCCTGATGAGCCCCAAGAGGACATTCCTGTGGACCCCCGACCACGACAAGGCCTTCCAGCAAGTGAAACAGGCCCTGTCTCGTCCACCTGTCCTCGCCACGTTTGACCCAGCCTTGCCGACAGTTCTGCAGACAGACGCCTCACGCTTGTATGGCGTGGGATACGCCCTACTGCAGGATCATGGTGGAGGGCAGTTCCGGCTCGTCCAGTGTGGCTCGCGTTTCCTCTCTGACACTGAGACGCGCTACGCCACTATTGAGTTGGAGCTGTTGGCTGTGGTTTGGGCGATGTCCAAGTGCAGGTTTTACCTCATAGGCCTGCAACACTTTCACCTAGTGACCGACCATCGCCCGCTTGTCCCGATCCTCAACCACTACACGCTAGACGCCGTTGAGAACCCTCGCCTCCAGCGTCTGAAAGAGAAGCTCTCGGCGTACATCTTCACTGCAGTGTGGCGTGCTGGCAAGGAGCTCTGCATCCCTGATGCCTTATCCCGCTCTCCTGTCAGCCGCCCTACTCCAGAAGATCATGTGCTCGACGCCGACCTCGCTCTCTCCGTCAGGACTGTGGTCACTCTCCATGCCGTCCAATCCCTTCGTTCGGACCTGTCACCAGATGACGACAAGGCAATGGAGGACCTTCGAACAGCGGCCCGAGACGACCCTTCCTACGTCCGACTTGTCGAGTGTGTGAGGAATGGATTTCCTAGCAACCGCTACGATCTTCACAACACCCTGCTCCCGTATTGGAAACTCCGCGATGAACTCTACTGCGACGGAGACCTTGTTCTGTACGGAGCACGTGTAGTTGTCCCTGCTGCATCACGTCCCCACGCCTTGGCTCGCCTTCACGACAGTCACCGTGGAGCTGAGGCCACCAAACGACGTGCACGACAGACTGTGTTCTGGCCCGGCATCAACTCCGACATCTCCAATGTCGTCCGTGCGTGTGAGCCCTGCCAAGTATTACAACCCAGCCAGCAGCAGGAACCCTTCATGAGTGACGACAACCCCACCCGCCCCTTTGAGTCTGTGTCGGCCGACTTTTTCTGTGTGTCAGGAAAGTCCTTCCTCGTTATCGTCGACCGTCTCTCTGGTTGGCCGGTTGTCATCAAGTGCGGTAATGACACGACGTCTGCCGCCACCATCAGCAAGTTCCGCCACTACTTCCGTGACGTGGGCGTTCCTGTACGCCTGCGAACCGACGGAGGGCCTCAGTTCACAAGCCGGGACTTTGCTGTGTTCCTTGACCGATGGGGAGTCCGGCATGTGTTGTCATCGCCCCATTACCCGCAGTCCAACGGCCACGCTGAGGCTGCTGTCAAATCCCTGAAGCACCTCATCCTTAAGGTGGCCCCTTCTGGGAACATTGACTGCGAGGCCTTCGACAGGGGTCTTCTTGAACTCCGCAACACACCTAACTACACCGGACGCTCCCCTGCCCAGGTTTTGTATGGACGCCCCCTTCGTTCTTGTGTCCCTGCTCACCCTCAATCCTTCTCCAAGGAGTGGCAGGCCAAGACAGAGGATTGTGATCGCCGAGCCGCCGAACGTGTTCAGGACGTCGTCGCCCGCTACAACGACCACGCCCGCTCTCTCCCCAGGTTGAGTGTCGGCACCCAAGTCCGTG
>CAUDMG010000721.1:57500-193202 GCA_958450375.1 Homarus gammarus | reverse complement strand
AGTACAGTTGGTCCTCCTATTACGCGGTCCCACAATCCGCGTTTCACCGTTAACGCGGTGCCTTGCCAGAACCTAACATTTTCACATTCCACGGTCGTGAACCCCATTACGCGGAGAGCGGCTGGCAAGCCGCGCCATTTTTGGATCCTAACCTCCCGCCATCAGCCATGTTGTGTAAGAGGCGCGAAAATGGTGCGCACAAGGTCGCCCAGTCATCAAAACATGACCAGTTCTTCACCCGCCACCCACTACAGCCGGCCCAAGTCAGTGATAGTGATAATTATAGTGAGGATATGGACTTATATGAACTTTGGGGAGTTTGACAAAGAGGCCCTGCAAGCCTCTGTGGTGGATAGTGATACAATTGATACAAGTGACACAGGTGAGGGCCAATAATCTGCCCTCTGCCTCGGAACCAACCGCTCATCCCCGTGTGCCCAGCCATCTTTTCTACTAATGTAAGTGTTAAAAAACCTAATATTATTGATATTTCTCTTAATTATTAATTGTGTGTGCATGCCATCATAAAGTTAAGATAATATTTTTACTACAACATAGTTGTGTGTCGTCAAAAAGTGGAGTTTGGGGATCGGCCCGGACTCTATTTCAATTAATCCCATATGTTATGTTATTCACTTTACGCGTTTCTCACTTTCCGCGGTACCCTCCGGGTTACATTAACCACGTAATACGAGGACCAACTGTATCAGTATTTCAAGAGGAGGTTGAAGCATTTAATACCTTAAAGGATTATTTTACGAGAATTATTTTGGACAAACTTTCCACATAGACGTAGTCCAGGTTGTATTGTAACAACGTTTTGATTCAGTAAAATAGAAAAAGATTCATATTATTCCATAAAACACAAGTAGAATAATAATTGAATTTTTATTGGTTTCATATAAACTAAATATAAACTTAATCCATGAAAAATTAACTTTACTTGAACAGAATATAATACATTATTTTCTACAGGGAATAGTCCCTGGGCACAGCCGTTTGAAGAGAAAGTGCTTGTAGTTAAACACTTTATACTGGAAAAGTAAATTCCCACTGTAAAACTATAGGAAGGATCCATCTCCCACTTACCAGGGTAGAGCTCGAGTAGGAACATATTTCTTCTGATGGTGTACTCAAAAATAGTTTTAAAGCAAGACAACTTTCGTAGAATCTCGACAATTTTTGTCCGATGGGGTATAGGTCACACTGTAGTGGATTTCTCCCCTACAAACGCTGTTTGTCGCTGCGTAACCGACCCGCGAATTCCCCAGTGTATGCCTCGTGGTCTGGGTCAACCAGCGCCGCCATACATCACGGAGGTCAACTACTAAGCCATGCCTACCCCCCGCTACTTAAGACCTGACCTCGTGGTGATCGCTCTCTTTCTACCTACACCAACCAGCCAGCAACACCTCCTCCTCCTCCGCCGCTGCCTGCCGGCCCTCGCTCCTCCACCTCCTGCCTGGTGGTCCTCGCTCCCGCCGGCGAGCATGGCGACCCACAAGCTGTCCTCCTCTGAGCACCCTCTCCAACCAGCTCTCTCTACTCAACGCTTGTAACCATGCTGCCTTCCCAGCACCAAGCTGCATTGTACATCCAATACAACATGTATACAGAGAGCACATTGTGAGTTTCCTTTCTCCATCCCATCCTGAGTTAACACCAAACATCCCATACCCCACAAATGGTGACCCCCGGAGATTCGCAGTCACACAGGATGGAGGAGAAACAGATCACGCTCCCAGTCTTCAAGCAACATGGAGGACTATATATACAAATGTTTCGTAAAATACCAAGTTTCAGAGGTACTGTACACAAAGTACTCACCAAATGTATAGCTGAACAGTGAGGTGGGTGAGGCTCCATCAATAACCGAGACAGTCTGCCCAAACTTTTCAATTTACCTATCAAAGGCCTGTTAGAGGAGAGAAACAAAGTCAGCAACAGTGCCATGAAGGGGAATGGAAAATGTCAACTTATTTTTTCACCTTCCTGACAGTAATTATACCTATACCTTACACAACAAAACACACAATCAGTACTACTCTATGTACCAGTGTGTGTACTACAGTGATATCCCCATCACCCGGAACAGTTGGGGCAGAGCACTTCCGGGGACGAGAGATTTCCGGGCGGGGGATTGGCGGTCTCGTATTACCGACCTCCCGATACGATGTCGGGTTATCCGTCATCGGGTGAGGGATAACTAGGTCTCGTGGCCTGAAGATGTCTTGAATAAAGACAAAAGCTAAGGTTCTCTAGTGTTTCCCACTTACTGAATGTACGATATTGTACGGCTCCTCCCCGACTTACGACGGGTTAGGGACCCAAATCCAGGTCGTAAGTCGAAAATGCTTAAATAATACATAGAAAATCTAAAATGGTTGTCTATTTTTCTTCTCAGCACCACAAAACTCTCACTTTTAAGCTTGCCAGCCATTTTAAAGTGTATTACAAACGAAAAATTTGTCGGTACACAACGCGATCACTGACGGCAGGACTCGAAAATACGTAATTTGACAATTTTGGTACACCGAGGCGGGTCGTAAGTGAGGGTGGTCGTAAGTAGGAGAGAAGCTGTATACGCAACTCTATTCATTTTTTTCATTCTTAACACAGCTTTTACACTGTATTCTTGGCTTATTTTGTTCTAGTACAGTAATGTGCAGTAGTGCACAACACAAATTGTAAACAAAAACGGCAGCTAGCATTGCGTCTTATATAGCTGTGTCTTATATGGCCGTGTGTCTTATATGGCCGTGCGTCTTATATGGCCGTGTGTCTTATATGGCCGTGCGTCTTGTATGGCCTGTCATGATCGTGATAACGGCTAACCTGAAAACCTTAAGGATTCATATTACGCTCAAACGTCCACAAAACCTTCAGAGTCCCCCAGTGGAAACGTCCACCGTTTTCCCTGTTCCTTGATGACGTCATCAATAGGCCGTCTTTGTTTAGACGCTGTATGTTGGGACCTGTTGCCATCCAACCCTTTGTAATCAATTTAATTTTGCTTTTGATAGCTGAGTCAGAGCATTGTTAGTGAAGATAATAGTAGGGAATGAAAATGAGTTCAGAGTCTCAGTTTCACCGTCAGAGTGTACAGTAAATTAATTCATCGGAATAGAAGTAGGTGGACTCCCTGGCCTGTTTTGAGTGAGGGCCCCGCGGGCATTTCTACCGTTAGTGAGTGCCCATCCCTTCATCCATACAGGTATGCCATTCCACTGTGTTGTAATTCGCCCTTCTTTAAGTGATATGACCCAATTAATAGTTGATTGTGCAAGTGTTACAGTAACGTAGTTGATATGCTCTGAGTGAAGTCATATTTACGTCTTTAACGTCCCCTGAAACGTGATGTTGTTGTCACCGTTAGTGAGTGCCCGTCCCTTCATCCATACAGGTCCCTAACGCAGCCTAGGCCGTGTCTGTAGCGTGGATGTTGTATCCACTATGTCTGGGGAGATGTCCGAGGTCCAGTAGGATTAGTTACCTTCGTGAGCACTAGCGTAGCTAGGGGGGGGGGCGGTCCGCCCCGGGCGGCACTTTTGGGGGGGGCGGCACTTTTGGGTCTGCTCATCACCCATATCTGCAGCTACTGGAGACGTTAATCCATCCCTTTGTGTCGGCGGCAAGTTAATCCTTGTCGTGTCTGACCTAACACCTGACCCACATCATCACGGCCACGTCGTGAGCTACACCCTTGCTATGCGCCCCCCCCCCCCCCCGCCACACACACAACCTGTAACCTGTTGAGGATTAAGGAAACAACTTCAAACAAGTACGCCAGTGAGCTCATGTGGTGTGGGTCAGGTGTGAGGTCAGACACGACGAGGATTAACTTGCCGATACAAAGGGAAGGATTAACGTCTCCAGTAGCTGCAAAACCATGCAGTCTCGGGTCATATCAGTTCATGTACAGCCGACCAATCCACCAGTTACAAGCAATTCACTTCAGTTCTGCACAAGTCTCCATCGTGACAAGAAGAGGGGAGGCTAGACGACTTTTAAGTTCTCTTGTGTTTTCGATCCAGTTATTTACTTCGTTGGAAGACATAATACTATAAGGTAAGAAATATTAAAGTATTGGTTAAAAAATATTGATGTGACTTTTGCTGCGGTACTGAGATTAAATATTAAGATTTTGTTTCACAGCATTGAGATTTTATGCTAAGACACTATCCTCACTGGGGATAGTCATGGAGCGTCAGCGTCGACCCAAAAAGAAGAAACAAATGTTTGGTGAAGGATCACGAGATGCTGAATTGCCATACGACATTGAATTGAGGAGAGAAATGTTTTCTTCGCTGGACAGAGTGATCCAAGAAATAACTTTGAGATTTCAACAGCTTCATGAACTTGCTGAGAAATATGCCTTCCTTACCCCATTGAATCTTTTGGATGATAAATGTGAGTGTCAAATAGATCACGATCACGACAACATTGATAAAGAGGAGTTCCTCGTTGAGAGAAAAAGACTTCAGCATTTTGTTGCTGTTGCTGCTATAACTATTAAAGACAGAATACAGACGTGGAAAGAAGGCCCCCTTGAACTTTTGCAGTTTATTCAAAAGTATAACCTTGGGAACTCGGTTCCAAATATAGTAATAATGCTGAGGATTTTCCTCACAATTGCTGTTAGTGTTGCTGCCTGTGAGAGGAGTTTTTCGAAACTAAAACTGATCAAGAATTACTTAAGATCTACTATGAGCACCTTGCGGTTGAGAAATCTTGCCATACTGTCTATAGAGCGACAATTGACAGATGAAATAGTTTTTGACAATGTCATTGAAGAATTTGCCAACAAAAAAACAAGAAAAGTTACTTTGTAGAAAGTTGTAGTTTTAATTTCAGAAATAAAGATGGTCCTAATTTTTTACACTTTTTTTACTTTTTTCCCTATCCTATATGTAGTTTTTGCTTTTTGTTTAACTGTTACTTATAAAGTTTAAGTATGTTTGGTGTGTATTTAAAGCATACTATATTTGAGTATGTGAAAGTACAGTAATATTATAATGGTACACAAACTATTTAATATATATATATATATATATATATATATATATATATATATATATATATATATATATATATATATATAAGAGTGAGTCACTGTGCAATATGTATTTTTTGTGGGGGCACGGGGGAGGGGGGGGCAAACTCAAGGGCCGCCCCGGGCGGCACACACTCTAGCTACGCCACTGTTCGCGAGACCCGGCCGTCAGACACTTCAGACTACCTCTAGCCCCCATTGCTGGCTCGTCTGGCCCCAACGCTCGGCCTGCGAGGTGACCCCGGATCACCAAGCCACACACCACTACCAGCCCCCATCGTTGGTGGATGAGTGTCTAACTCCGTAGGGCTATTTGTGTGGTGGAATTAATCCACTGGGATCTCCAGAGTTTGTCGGAAAGTACTCCATGGTGGCTGGACCCAATGGCTGTTGCTTGAGTGTCACCCCTGACGACTGAGTGTTGTAGTGGCAGTTGCCCTGGTCTTTATGGTGCTAAGTGACTATAAGAGTTGTGTGTTATTGAGTATGTCCACCCAGTAGGGTTGGAAGTGTTATTGAGTATGTCCACCCAGTAGTGGTGTGAGTATGTTGAGCCTGAGGGCCTAGTACTAGATTTCGTCTGTTGGTACAAATAAATTCTTTCTCCTAATTTCATATTCATGTTTAAATAAATGTTGTATTTGTATAATTGTCTATTATTTACCTACAGTATTTACCGTTATTTCTTCCCTATTGCTTGATACTATCATTACATCTACCCATGAGCCTCCTCTCGTCACGCTACCAATGGTAATAAGTATGAGAGTACAAGGAATTGTTACTGACACATAGAGGCCCTCATAAATGGTGGCAGCCCGGGCCCTCATAAATGGTGGCAGCCCGGGCCCTCATAAATGGTGGCAGCCCGGGCCCTCATAAATGGTGGCAGCCCAGGCCCTCATAAATGGTGGCAGCCCGGGCCCTCATAGGCCGTGCGTCTTATATGGCCATAAGATACAAGGTAAAACGATGAAAAATAAACATGAACAGTTATCCCTGAGCAACTGACCGCCGGGATGACAGGATGGCACAAAGGAGTCACAGCTCTCTGACACTTCACACACACCGTCACAAATGAGTAATGACGGACAATGTATTCAAAATTTTCTCTATTTTGTTCCATTAATCATCCGCCATTATCGCCTGCCTCACCTCACACGCATGCGTTTCCCGTACTCGTCACGCGGCCAATCAAAAGCGTTCTTTGGGGTATAGCCAATTAAAATGATTTGTGGTTTAATTCATGAAATTTTTGGCCCAATCAAATTCGATTTTTAATTTGGGTCTCTCTCTCTCTATACCCCGTTAAGTGAGAAACAGCATCACCAACCTGTACTACTCCCAGAATCCAATGACTAACAAGAACCAGGCCAATAAGGTAATAAATAATTGACTCCATCATATAGCAACAGTCAGTTAGGTTAGGTCAGGTTTATGTTTTTATTGTTTTTTTTTTTTATTCGCTTGGCCATAATTTTTGGTAAATTTGCATTGTCACACCGTTTACTTTTAGCAAGAAAAAAATATATTTTTTTTAGTGTATTTGTGTGTTGAGACCCAATATGACTTGAATTTTTGACGGAAATTAGCCGGGGGGGTTTCTGCAATTTTATTTTTCATTTTATGTTTTCCGAAAAAAAGAAGTGGCTAAGCGACTAAAAAATACACAAAAAAAAACACTAGAAAACAAAAACCTAACCTAACCTAACCAAACCTAACCTAACCAAACCTAACCAAACCTAACCAAACCTAACCTAACCTAACCAAACCTAACCTAACCAAACCAAACCTAACCTAACCAAACCTAACCTAACCTAACCAAACCTAACCTAACCTAACCTAACCAAACCTAACCTAACCAAACCTAACCTAACCAAACCTAACCTAACCAAACCAAACCAAACCTAACCAAACCTAACCTAACCAAACCTAACCTAACCTAACTGACTCTCACCACATGACGGAATCACCTATTTCCTACCTTACTGGCCCGTGGTTCTTGTTCGTCGTTGGATTCAGAGATTCTTACCCAACGTCACATATGTTGGTCTTTGCGATATATACATTCCGTCTTGCTCTTAGTACACTGAGGTTGGGAGAACATCATGTGATCTTAAAAATGCCACAGTTTCCACATTTTTCCCCCAAAACTCTCATTCAGCTCCATATAATTGAAGTGCCATCCATCGCAGACTGCTATGGTCGGAACTGAACTTGAATTTGGAAATACGAGACGCAAAGTAAAGCTCGAATTTGATAGGGCCAAATATACCTCTAATTAAACCCATTATCATTTTAATTGGTTTAAAAATCAAACATGCTTTTTATTGGCCGCGTGACGTGTATGGGAACGTGTGATGATTTATGAAGGAGACGCAGGAGACAGTAGTGTTGGGGGAGAGACAGACGATAATGGCGGATGATTAATGGACAAAAATAAAGAAAATTCTGGATGTGTTATTTCCGTTATTATTCATTTCCGCCGGTAATGTAATAGATGAAAATTATCTTATAATTAGATGTCTTATTAGAATATGTTAATAGATTAGTGGTAGGAATGAACGGTGTGGAAACGCAGTAAAACCCATAATTTTTGTCGGAAAATGACCCACTAAAAAAAAAAAAAACAGGAAAAAACGTCCCATAACCAGTCTAAACACACCAGAGAAACATATATTTTACTTCCACAAGAATAACATTGTTTCAACATTGATTATAGTGGTAACAAGTACAGTCTATTACCACCACAATCAACTGAATCAACCAATAAATGAACTTTTTCCCACCCAAATAATACCTCAACAACTACTCAGTAATATATAAGTTACATATCAGATATAATAATATTAATAAATGTCTTACCAATGCCTCAGGAGGGATATTTTCAGAGCTGTCAGGTGGTCTTACTTATGTTACCTTCCTCCAGCTCGTCCTTGTGTAGAGTGACTGGGCTGTTGGTAAGGAACCCCCAGACCCACCAGACGAGAAACTCCCCCATGTACCCTGTGATGAAGGGGTTTAGTGATGCTGTTAACTCATAGATGGCTCTCACCTTCAGAACTCCCCCCTGTACCCTGTGATGAAAGGGGTTTAGTGATGCTGTTAACTCATAGATGGCTCTCACCTTCAGAACTCCCCCCTGTACCCTGTGATGAAGGGGTTTAGTGATGCTGTGTACTCATAGATGGCGCTCACCTTCAGAACTCCCCCCTGTACCCTGTGATGAAGGGGTTTAGTGATGCTGTGTACTCATAGATGGCGCTCACCTTCAGAACTCCCCCCTGTACCCTGTGATGAAGAGGTTTAGTGATGCTGTGTACTCATAGATGGCGCTCACCTTCAGAACCCCCCCTGTACCCTGTGATGAAGAGGTTTAGTGATGCTGTGTACTCATAGATGGCGCTCACCTTCAGAACTCCCCATGTACCCTGTGATGAAGAGGTTTAGTGATGCTGTGTACTCATAGATGGCGCTCACCTTCAGAACTCCCCCTGTACCCTGTGATGAAGGGGTTTAGTGATGCTGTGTACTCATAGATGGCGCTCACCTTCAGAACTCCCCCCTGTACCCTGTGATGAAGGGGTTTAGTGATGCTGTTAACTCATAGATGGCTCTCACCTTCAGAACTCCCCCCTGTACCCTGTGATGAAGGGGTTTAGTGATGCTGTTAACTCATAGATGGCTCTCACCTTCAGAACTCCCCCCTGTACCCTGTGATGAAAGGGGTTTAGTGATGCTGTTAACTCATAGATGGCGCTCACCTTCAGAACTCCCCCCTGTACCCTGTGATGAAGGGGTTTAGTGATGCTGTTAACTCATAGATGGCTCTCACCTTCAGAACTCCCCCTGTACCCTGTGATGAAGGGGTTTAGTGATGCTGTTAACTCATAGATGGCGCTCACCTTCAGAACTCCCCCCTGTACCCTGTGATGAAGGGGTTTAGTGATGCTGTTAACTCATAGATGGCTCTCACCTTCAGAACTCCCCCCTGTACCCTGTGATGAAGGGGTTTAGTGATGCTGTTAACTCATAGATGGCGCTCACCTTCAGAACTCCCCCCTGTACCCTGTGATGAAGGGGTTTAGTGATGCTGTTAACTCATAGATGGCTCTCACCTTCAGAACTCCCCCTGTACCCTGTGATGAAAGGGGTTTAGTGATGCTGTTAACTCATAGATGGCTCTCACCTTCATTATATCGTCCCTTATTACCATCTAAATGATTTACCATAACCAATTCTACGGGTACACAGAAACTACCGTCAACCAGCTAATGATTGTTACACCTCCTTAACTACCGGTAAAACCACATTCATTAATTAACAAGTTAGAAATATATAAAAAAAAAAAAGTAAAATTAACAATAGCAAGACGATAACCAACACATAGTGAAGTTTTATAGAACAAAATAATAAAAATGGAATATCCTAAACAGTTATTATGTGGTGGTTAGCCTAGTTCAGTAGTTAAGATTAATCCTCGTTTATATCTTTATTTCAGACACGTGAGATCTATCTGGAGTGACTAATGACCATCCATATTCTGGGTCGATTTTGGCAATATTAAAACTTAAATTTCCCTCTGGAATGACTTATGTCCGCTATACCGGGTTAAACTGTGTCCGCTATACCGGGTTAAACTGTGTCCGCTATACCGGGTTAAACTGTGTCCGCTCTACCGGGTTAAACTGTGTCCGCTCTACCGGGTTAAACTGTGTCCGCTCTACCGGGTTAAACTGTGTCCGCTATACCGGGTTAAACTGTGTCCGCTCTACCGGGTTAAACTGTGTCCGCTCTACCGGGTTAAACTGTGTCCGCTATACCGGGTTAAACTGTGTCCGCTCTACCGGGTTAAACTGTGTCCGCTCTACCGGGTTAAACTGTGTCCGCTCTACCGGGTTAAACTGTGTCCGCTATACCGGGTTAAACTGTGTCCGCTCTACCGGGTTAAACTGTGTCCGCTCTACCGGGTTAAACTGTGTCCGCTCTACCGGGTTAAACTGTGTCCGCTCTACCGGGTTAAACTGTGTCCGCTATACCGGGTTAAACTGTGTCCGCTCTACCGGGTTAAACTGTGTCCGCTATACCGGGTTAAACTGTGTCCGCTCTACCGGGTTAAACTGTGTCCGCTCTACCGGGTTAAACTGCGTCCGCTCTACCGGGTTAAACTGTGTCCGCTATACCGGGTTAAACTGTGTCCGCTCTACCGGGTTAAACACTGGGTAATCTTCCTTCCTCCAAGAAACATCAAAAGCCGTATGGGCAACTCTTCAAGTTCTCTGTAGATGATCCATAATAAAACCTGAACACATAATCTCTTCCCTTGAGGTAATATCACTTTGTAATCTGTTCTCTGCCATGGACTTGATACTAAATTTAATATGTTATTCTACTTCCTTAAACCTGCACAGGGAAACTCGCGAGTACCTAGCTACCTTGTTCGGGGGGCGCTCAGTCTGACAGTCTTCTGGGGTGGATTCCTAACGTTTCTACGGGGAATTCTACACTCTTTGGGGAGGAATTCTACAATATATGGTTCTTAAATTTGTATCGAGAACTACGGTATAATGTATGGTTTGAATGTAACCCCTTTTAATAAATGAATACTTGATGATTGGAGTAAAAGTCAAATGAAAATGTAACTATATTTACAAATGCTTACCACTAATAACAGATCATGAACATTACTTTAAGGCAGCCAATATAACGGCAACAAAATCAATACAAGATTCACCAACAAAAATACATAAGCTTTAAGAACAACGACCTTCAACACATCATATTAACAAGCTTGACCAAGTAAGCTTATGCAATGTACATTATTGGGGTGACAATAAACGGGAGATTGTTTATGTAATGAGTGTTCTTTGTTCCTCACTAGTCCCAGAGCTTCCTGTCTATGCATATCATAATTCTAACATTATTCAATTAATTTTTATGTACTACAAATCTCACCTGCAAGTAATCTTCCTTGAGTACTTCATACAAGGCAGATATACTCTCCCTCATATTGGTATCCTGTTTTTTTTATATATGGTTCCACTTTCGTCAGAAGTTTGTAAAAGGTGTTGGGGTCCATTCTCATGTAATTAGTGAGGTCTTGCTCATGTCCATCTTGCAGTTCACGTAAAATCGTGGCATGACTACCCAATACTTTCTTCGACCTAACCACTCTTTGCACCATTCCCTTTTCTGCATTTGGTTCTTCTTTTTGCACAACGCTATGCTCTTCGCTTTAACTGTCCTGTGATTATTCCTGCTACACACCATGGTGATCGTACCGCACCCGCCACTGCCGACCACCTACTAACTACCGGCGCCCGAGTGACTGCCAACAACCCGCCGGGCACTGCTCGATCGTGTGGACGGGGCTTAAGAATGCTGATTGAGCGAGAAAACTCCACAGAAATAGGCCAACTCAGCTGTTTGGCAATTTTCTCAAACAATGAAGGAATTCTCGTCAAAACAAGGTACTAATTTAACGTTTTGAAGCATCAATAGTAGTGGCCAGTGGAGTGTTTGTATTGGATATTTGATTATACCTTAAAAAACCCCTTTCTTTTTCCTGTCTCCAGCTGTTTTATAGCCAATTCATGTATTCTGAGCCTTCCTATCATTTATTTACAGAATTATAAGTTTTACCAATTCACTAGTACACAAAACTCGGCACTAAGCACATTCTTTTTAATTGGCTTTAGTTGAACCTTCTCTGTACTCCTCTTTATACCCGTTCACAATCCATGGAGGTACACGAGTGAAGTGAGAAGAATGGTGGATCATGATCAACTGTTTTAGAACCTTGGCTCTCGTTTCTGCCATGATGAGGCCAGTTTCAGTCGGTCATGACTCTGTTACACACTGTTGGCATGTATTGACTCTGTTACACACTGTTGGCATGTATTGACTCTGTTACACACTGTTGGCAAGTATTGACTCTGTTACACACTGTTGGCAAGTATTGACTCTGTTACACACTGTTGGCAAGTATTGGCTCTGTTACACACTGTTGGCAAGTACTGACTCTGTTACACACTGTTGGCAAGTATTGACTTTGTTACACACTGTTGGCATGTACTGACTCTGTTACACACTGTTGGCAAGTATTGGCTCTGTTACACACTGTTGGCATGTATTGACTCTGTTACACACTGTTGGCAAGTATTGACTCTGTTACACACTGTTGGCAAGTATTGGCTCTGTTACACACTGTTGGCAAGTACTGACTCTGTTGCACACTGTTGGCAAGTATTGACTCTGTTACACACTGTTGGCAAGTACTGACTCTGTTACACACTGTTGGCAAGTATTGACTCTGTTACACTCTGTTGGCATGTACTGACTCTGTTACACACTGTTGGCAAGTATTGACTCTGTTACACACTGTTGGCAAGTACTGACTCTGTTACACACTGTTGGCATGTACTGACTCTGTTACACACTGTTGGCATGTACTGACTCTGTTACACACTGTTGGCAAGTACTGACTCTGTTACACACTGTTGGCATGTATTGACTCTGTTACACACTGTTGGCAAGTATTGACTCTGTTACACACTGTTGGCAAGTACTGACTCTGTTACACACTGTTGGCAAGTACTGACTCTGTTACACACTGTTGGCATGTATTGACTCTGTTACACACTGTTGGCATGTATTGACTCTGTTACACACTGTTGGCATGTATTGACTCTGTTACACACTGTTGGCATGTATTGACTCTGTTACACACTGTTGGCATGTACTGGCTCTGTTACACACTGTTGGCATGTACTGACTCTGTTACACACTGTTGGCAAGTATTGACTCTGTTACACACTGTTGGCATGTACTGACTCTGTTACACACTGTTGGCAAGTATTGACTCTGTTACACACTGTTGGCATGTATTGACTCTGTTACACACTGTTGGCAAGTACTGACTCTGTTACACACTGTTGGCATGTATTGACTCTGTTACACACTGTTGGCAAGTACTGACTCTGTTACACACTGTTGGCATGTATTGACTCTGTTACACACTGTTGGCAAGTATTGACTCTGTTACACACTGTTGGCATGTATTGACTCTGTTACACACTGTTGGCAAGTATTGACTCTGTTACACACTGTTGGCAAGTACTGACTCTGTTACACACTGTTGGCAAGTACTGACTCTGTTACACACTGTTGGCAAGTACTGACTCTGTTACACACTGTTGGCATGTATTGACTCTGTTACACACTGTTGGCATGTACTGACTCTGTTACACACTGTTGGCATGTATTGACTCTGTTACACACTGTTGGCATGTACTGACTCTGTTACACACTGTTGGCATGTATTGACTCTGTTACACACTGTTGGCATGTATTGACTCTGCTACACACTGTTGGCATGTATTGACTCTGTTACACACTGTTGGCATGTACTGACTCTGTTACACACTGTTGGCATGTACTGACTCTGTTACACACTGTTGGCAAGTATTGACTCTGTTACACACTGTTGGCATGTACTGACTCTGTTACACACTGTTGGCATGTACTGACTCTGTTACACACTGTTGGCATGTATTGACTCTGTTACACACTGTTGGCATGTATTGACTCTTGTTACACACTGTTGGCAAGTATTGACTCTGTTACACACTGTTGGCATGTATTGACTCTGTTACACACTGTTGGCATGTATTGACTCTGTTACACACTGTTGGCATGTACTGACTCTGTTACACACTGCTGGCGCTAATGAAAAGTCTTACACACAGAGACACACATATTCAAACCCTTTCCTATAAAAATACCAACAACGAGACTAAAACCTTCACCCACCCATTAGTGAACAACGCGACTAAAACCTTCACCCACCCATTAGTGAACAACGAGACTAAAACCTTCACCCACCCATTAGTGAACAACGCGACTAAAACCTTCACCCATTCACCCACCCATTATTGTATACAAAATACCAACCCTTAGCAGACATGACTCGACTGGATTGAGAGTCTGTGGTGGCTCTGACAACACTAAAATAAGTGTGTGGTGGCTCTGACAACACTAAAATAAGTGTGTGGGGGCTCTGACAACACTAAAATAAGAGAGTGGTGGCTCTGACAACACTAAAATAAGAGTGTGGTGGCTCTGACAACACTAAAATAAGTGTGTGGTGGCTCTGACAACACTAAAATAAGTGTGTGGTGGCTCTGACAACACTAAAATAAGTGTGTGGGGGCTCTGACAACACTAAAATAAGAGAGTGGTGGCTCTGACAACACTAAAATAAGTGTGTGGTGGCTCTGACAACACTAAATAACAGTGTGACAGGAGAAGTTGGATCAAGTAACGCCACATGTCAAGGATTATCTTCAAGGTAAACTTTAACACCTAAAGTTACTATCTGACCCCAGGGACATAGTAGCATTACCTGGGGAACTGTTGGGTCAAACAAAATTAACCTCACTCACACCACATATCTTTAAAACCTAACCTAACCCTGTCTACATACTAGCTTACAGACTACCTCATAGCCAACGGCCCATAGTCTAGGACATGGTTAAAGATATGATGGAACAAAAAGTAATCATATATTCATCTTGGAATTCTCCTTTTTCCCGAGTTCCAAAGAAAGATGGTAGATGGCGACCTGTTATTGACTTTCGACGAGTCAATGAAGCAACCATACCTGATAGGTACCCTAAGACTGTTCCGAGTGATTTGTTGCAGTCCTTGGGAAAAGACAACGCACTTTTTAGTAACCTAGATCTTCTTAGCGGGTATTGGCAAATTCCTTGACGAGAAATCCCACAAGGTGATTATATCTAGAACTGCCATTAAACTTTCAACCAATAACTAATACTCTGTTTGCAGGAATGATTGGTAATACAGTTTATGCCTATCTAGATGAGCTGATTATTGTAAGCAAAGATGTAAACAGTCATCTTGTCAAATTACGTGAAGTGTTTAACAAACTTCATAAAGCAGGTTTGTAAATTAAGCTCTCTAAATGCGAATTTATCAAAACCAAAGTTCAATTCCTTGGACATGTAGTTGATGGGAACGGCATCCATACTATGGACTGCAAGGTTAAAGCAGTTGAACGATTTCCCTGTCCTTCAAATGTAGACAAGGTGCGTAGTTTCCTCGGACTTTCCCGCTACTATCCCTCATTCATTCACGGGTACGCTAAGTTAGCCGACCCGCTGACAAAATAACTAAAAGATGCAACATTTGTTTGGAACAATGAACAGGACAACAGCTTTAATGCATTAAAGGAAACATTGACCAATGCACCAGTAATACTCAACCTCTCACCCTGTGCACCGACGCCTCCGGACAAGGGCTAGGAGCTGTTCTCATGCAGCTAGACACTAGAGGGAAAAACAGAGTAATTGCTTATGTAAGCCATAAACTTAACTATTCAGTAACTCTTCTAGAAGTGTTACCTATTGTCTGATCATTAAAGAAATTCAGAGATGTGATATTTGGTCATCAAACAAGAGTCTATACGGATCAGGCAGCAGTAAAGGTACGATCATGCAGCAGTAAAGGTACGGATCATGCAGCAGTAAAGGTACGGATCATGCAGCAGTAAAGGTACGGATCATGCAGCAGTAAAGGTATGGATCATGCAGCAGTAAAGGTATGGATCATGCAGCAGTAAAGGTACGGATCATGCAGCAGTAAAGGTACGGATCATGCAGCAGTAAAGGTACGGATCATGCAGCAGTAAAGGTACGGATCATGCAGCAGTAAAGGTATGGATCATGCAGCAGTAAAGGTACGGATCATGCAGCAGTAAAGGTACGGATCATGCAGCAGTAAAGGTATGGATCATGCAGCAGTAAAGGTACGGATCATGCAGCAGTAAAGGTACGGATCATGCAGCAGTAAAGGTACGGATCATGCAGCGGTTATTCCAGGTAAAGAGCCTCTCTGGGGCAGACTTGCATACTTGACCATTCAAGAATTAGAACCCGCCTTTAAACACTTACCGGGACAAGAGAATGTGGTGCACTGTATAGACACACAGCTCCAGTTATACTAATACAGTGGTCCCTCGGTTAACGAGCACAATTCGTTCTAGAAGGTTACTCGTTAACCGAAAAATTCGTTAACAGAAACCATTGTTTCAATGGGTTTATGGGTAATTGGTTCCAGCTCACAAACTTTGAGGTGTGTATGTAGAAGGCTCCTGGATGATGATGATGGGAATTAGAATGGGGGTGGAGGAGAAGGAAGAAGAGAAGGCATTGGGGTGGAAGAGAAGTCACCCCATGGTGCCATTTCACCCATAAAATTTTAGTTCTCTTGGTGCAATTCAAGATTATTTTCTTTAAATCAACACTGCACTGCATTATATATTGTCAATATGTAAAATATATTTCATAATGACCAATAATTTGACTCGAAACAGAAAAAAAGCCTTTATGTTGAAGAGTCTCCAGCAAGATGTTACCTCCACTGAAAAGACACAGAGACTGACGCCTGTATGGTGTGTTGACAGGTTGTTTGGCGTGCTAAAAACTTGTTTCCCTGTACCTAAATTATGCTAAATAATTGTTAAAATTACTAAAAAATTTAATACAAAACTTTTAAAATTATTGAATAGTACAAACTTCTTGATATTTACTGAAATAGTAAGGAATTTAAGCCCTAGAACCGTTTATTGTATTGGCAGACTAATATGACAGCTAGTGTGCAAGCGAACACATGTTGAGGAGCGCTCGTGAGGATTTCGTTATTCGAGGGAATGCTCGTTAACTGAAGTTAAGAATCTTTTGGAAGGTAATTCGTTAACCGAATTAAAAATCTTATGGAAGTTAATTCGTTAATCGAAATCTCGTTAACCGAGGCGCTCGTTAACCGAGGATCACTGTATATAAGAACAGCAAATATCTAAATACTGTATGTTAATTTAACCAAGTCTTCAGCTTAACATGATCAAAAAAACATATTTTAACCCAGAGTTTGGCATTTCAGCATTGGCTACTTTAAGAAAATGACTGCCCAAGGATGAATTGATATATAGCCAAGAAGAGTTACCTAACTAAGGCACAAGATGCTAACTGAACAATATATTAAACATGATATTATATACAGTTAAGAGGTGTTAAAGTTCATCTGCCCCATAACACCAGCTACTATATATGAACCCTACCCATTATTTACCAGACAATGGTACCATATATCTGTAAGTGATGAAAGAATATATTTAAAACATGAATCAAAACTACCAACCATTTTAGTCAAGATTAAATATCAAAATATCTCGTCAGAGTTGAGCAAAACTTATCAAATATTTACACACAATTTCAACAGAGATTGAAGAGTTTGCGTGAGATGATGACAACACCTTGACTATAACAAATGGTCTACCACCACTGTACTACTTTACCAAGATGATTTACTACCTGCGTTAATGTATGTACTTGTGATAAAACTTACGTCGCGTGTAAATAAAGACAGACGTACACAGTTGACACAACTATTGATGCACAAATTATAGTAAATGAGAGTTCATCTCTGTTCAACACAACTTATCCAGTAAAGGTGAAATTTTAAGCCCATAGACGATAAGTTTAACCTTTGTTCACTACTGTACTGTAAATAACATTATTAAAAAGGCTGATGAAACAAAATAGAGTATTATTATGAGTGATATTTAACCAACACCAGATGTCTACACTAAGGCCATGGTAGAAGTAATTTACATCTTAGGAGCAGATAACTTGTGTTTAATATCTATAAAAGTGGCATTTGTCACTTGTCTTTATTTCTGCTACAGTCATAGAGTTTGTTCAAGTGGTTTTATATTGATGTATATCACTGTATTCAAGTTTGTGTGTCACATTTACCTTCTGTTAAAGTCATTCAAACATTTATTGAATTCTGTTCTTTTTCATGCACAAGTTTATGACGTTTGAGACGACCGCTGCGGGAGAAACATTTCCCACATTCCTCACATCCAAACTCCTTTATACCATTGTGTAGTACAAGAATGTGTTTCTTGAGATTACTCTTTAGTGCAAAATGTGTCCCACATTCCTCACATTCAAACTTCTTTATACCACTGTGTACAAGAATGTGTCTCTTGAGAGTACTGTTCCGGGCGAAACATTTCCCACATTCCTCACATTCAAACTCCTTCACACCACTGTGTTCAACAATGTGTGTCTTGAGAGTACTCTTTAGTGCAAAATATTTCCCACATTCCTCACATTCAAACTTCTTTATACCATTGTGTACAAGAATGTGTCTCTTGAGAGTACCCTTCTGGGAGAAACATTTCCCACATTCCTCACATTCAAACTCCTTCACACCACTGTGTCCAACAATGTGTTTCTTGAGAGAACTCTTTAGTGCAAAATGTTTCCCACATTCCTCACATTCAAACTTCTTTATACCATTGTGTACAAGAATGTGTACCTTGAGATGACCCTTCTGGGAGAAACATTTCCCACATTCCTCACATTCAAACTCCTTCACTCCATTGTGTCCAAGAATGTGTGTCTTGAGATGACCCTTCTGGGAGAAACATTTTCCACATTCCTCACATTCAAACTCCTTCACACCATTGTGTAAAAGTAAATGTTGCTGAAGAGTAGACTTGAAGCCAAACTGTTTGCCACATTCCTCACAGGAGAACTTTTTATCTCTGCTTGACATTGTGAACTTCTACTTAATTACACTTGGTCTTGAGACGTGACATCACAGTATCTGAAACAAAACATTTTGCCTTAGATGATATTCTTATAAAAGTACAATTTATAAATGAAAACTACAAGTGACTAAATCAATTTGTGTAAAATAAGAGTAAAAATATAATAAAAATATAAAATAAAAAGGTTATATTAATGTACACCGCGAAGATGCCAGAAAACCAGCTTTATGAAGTGAGACAGATTGTATGAGTATGGAAACACAGAAGAAGGCAGAGCATTGAACAGTGTGAGTAAAGAAGGATGTACTATAATGGGTTATTATAGTGTGACCCACATCCACACAGACACAGTTTGGCTGTGTGAGTAAAGAAGGATGTACTATAACGGGTTATTATAGTGTGACCCACATCCACACAGGCACAGTTTGGCTGTGTGAGTAAAGAAGGATGTACTATAACGGGTTATTATAGTGTGACCCACATCCACACAGACACAGTTTGGCTGTGTGAGTACAGAAGGATGTACTATAGGGGGCAGTGAAATTTTGCTCAAAGCTGCACTCTTCAGGCATTGTTCCTTATACATATCTAAGACTCCATGCCAAATTTGAAGCTGATATGTCGAGGTTTAGTCTGCCGCATTTTCTACTGAAATTTTTAAATTTACCTACAGTACTGGCCAAACAGCCGCTGTGGCGGTGCAATGTTCTGTTCAGTGTTTATCAACTTTTTTCATATGTCTTATTTCATTTAAGTTGTCTTGTTGTAGATGAGTATGGTGCTATGTCTATATTGATTATCAGCTGATTTTGTCCCTGATCCAAGGGCTCTGACAGACACCAGTTCACAGAACCGGACAAGACTCCCTACACTGGCTGCCGCTTGTGACCGATACTTGATTAGTGATTATGCTGGAGCTGCCATTGCTACTGCCACCTTAACTGACTATGGCATTATCACAAAGGATGACAAGAGTCAGGTTATTGGACCACATAAGCTGCGGGATGCGAGACAAAAATACCGATTTAAGAGGCAAGAAATTGAGATGGCTAGTTTATATAATTTGACGTCACTCTATTTTGATGGTAAGAAGACCGCCACTCGTGTGATGATAAAGAATGAGAAGACCGAGAAATAGAGTTCGAGGATGATGGTGAAAGATCATTATGTCATCATGGTTGAGCCTGGCAATGAATATCTCACACATGTGACTCCCAAGACTGGACACGGAAAGCAGATTGCCAAAACTATTCACGAGTTTCTGGTGGAGAAAAATCTAACCCAGCAGCCCATTGTGTGTGTTGGTTGTGATGGAACCAATGTAAATGTAGGATCAGAAAATGGAGTCATTCATCATCTTGAAATGTTACTCGGTCACCCGCTCCATTATTTCATATGTCAGCTTCACGGAAATGAGCTGCCTTTCCGCGCAGTTTTTTATCACTATGATGGTAAACCAAGTGGTCCTGAGCATTGGCGTGGTCCCATTGGAAAGCAGATCAAGGAGTCTTTGTCTGAGCTTCCAGTTGTCGCCTTCCAGCCAGTCAGTTTCCCTGATTTCCCTGTGTTTAATGATGAAGTGGAGAAAGGTCTGTCCTGGGATCAGAAATACCTGTATAGGATTTGTAAAGGAGTTATCACAGGTGTTGTTGATGATGACTTGGCTGCTATTGAGCCAGGTCCTCCCTGTGTGTCAAGGTGGAACACCTTATGGAGTAGAATCCTCAGGCTGTATGTAGCAACATCAAGACCCAGCCATGAGTTAAAAAGAATTGTCATTACAATAATAAAGTTCAGTGCTCCAATGTGGTTTTACATCAAGATACACCCTTACGTAACACACGGCTCAAGGAACGTATTCCAGTCCCTGCTATATATGAAACACCTGAATAGTGAGGAGGAGACGATAGTGAAGAAGGCTGTCCAGAGAAATGCATACTTCGCCCACACAGATCAACTTCTTCTTGGTATGTGTGCAGATGAGGACATGACTGTTAGAGAAAAAGCTGTCTCAATGATAAGAAAAATTAGAGAGGAGAATCAGCAAAAGGAAGAATGCCCTGGCAGATCTGAAGAGGAGGAGGAAGATTCTGATGCTGCTGTTGACGAGAATTTGTTAAACTATACTGATGAGGAGGGTAAAGATGGAGATGGGAATGAGGATGTGCCTCCTGTAGTCAACATGAGAAAGGTGGTGACTCCGAAACTAAAGTGGCAAGCAAAAAACTATCATTCCATGATTAACTGGAGGAATGAACTCAAGACTGAGCCTCCTTACATTGCTTCTCTGTCAAATCTACAGGTTAATGACATTCTTGAGACACCATTAGTGGTGCCCAAGTGGCCAAACAGCACTCAGGCGGTCGAGAGAGGCATAAAAGTGATGACTGAAGCTTGCACTGAAGTGACTGGATACGAATCGAGAGATGGATATATTAGGCAAAGATTATTGTCTAGGAAAATGATGCCAAGGTTCCGCACAAAAAAGAATTTCAATATGAACTTGTAATGATTTTCTATACGGTGTACCTGTAAAATAACATGTGAATTAAATCAATGTCACCCATGTAAAATTTATCATTATCCTGGAAAACATTAAATGACACCTAATTTTTGGTATACACTAAAAGTTGACAAAAAGTCGTTCGCGATGCGGCAGGGTAAGTATGCATGAAATGGCATGAAATTTTGCACAGGTGTTTGTTACAGCCATACAAACGATGCCTGAAAAGTGCAGCCTGCAACTCAAATAAAAGTGTTTTTTCCCTGCCCCCTAATGTACTATAATAGGTTATTATAGTGTGACCCACATCCACACAGACACAGTTTGGCTGTGTGAGTAAAGAAGGATGTACTATAATGGGTTATTATAGTGTGACCCACATCCACACAGACACAGTTTGGCTGTGTGAGTAAAGAAGGATGTACTATAATGGGTTATTATAGTGTGACCCACATCCACACAGACACAGTTTGGCTGTGAGAGTAAAGAAGGATGTACTATAATGGGTTATTATAGTGTGACCCACATCCACACAGACACAGTTTGGCTGTGTGAGTAAAGAAGGATGTACTATAATGGGTTATTATAGTGTGACCCACACAGACACAGTTTGGCTGTGTGAGTACAGAAGGATGTACTATAATGGGTTATTATAGTGTGACCCACATTCACACAGACACAGTTTGGCTGTGTGAGTAAAGAAGAATGTACTATAATGGGTTATTATAGTGTGACCCACACAGACACAGTTTGGCTGTGTGAGTAAAGAAGGATGTACTATAATGGGTTATTATAGTGTGACCCACATTCACACAGACACAGTTTGGCTGTGTGAGTAAAGAAGGATGTACTATAATGGGTTATTATAGTGTGACCCACATCCACACAGACACAGTTTGGCTGTGTGAGTAAAGAAGGATGTACTATAATGGGTTATTATAGTGTGACCCACATCCACACAGACACAGTTTGGCTGTGTGAGTAAAGAAGGATGTACTATAACGGGTTATTATAGTGTGACCCATACAGACACAGTTTGGCTGTGTGAGTAAAGAAGGATGTACTGTAACGGGTTATTATAGTGTGACCCACATCCACACAGACACAGTTTGGCTGTGTGAGTAAAGAAGGATGTACTATAATGGGTTATTATAGTGTGACCCACATCCACACAGGCACAGTTTGGCTGTGTGAGTACAGAAGGATGTACTATAATGGGTTATTATAGTGTGACCCACATTCACACAGACACAGTTTGGCTGTGTGAGTACAGAAGGATGTACTATAATGGGTTATTATAGTGTGACCGCTGTGCCTCCAACTCGGCCCATCAAATACCAACTCGGACCATCTCGGATAACCAACCTTTAACTCAAACATTCTAACGTATGTTTATATCAACGACATAACATAAAACATTTATTACCTTTACCCCGAGGGAGGGAGGAAGGCCCACAAATTAACATTTACTCACAAAATTAACAATAAACAAGACGCCACCTTGACCTGCTACACCTTGTCCGATTCTCTCTCTTATCTTTCACTAACTACAAGTTTTCATTATTAACACTATAATAAAAGTATTATATTAATAAATATTACATAATATAAATAAATTATACTTTAAATATAATGTTTTATTATTGATTAAATTCCCGCTAATAGATATATATTAATATTAAACTAAACTTAAGTCAGTGGCTGGAGAAGCGAATAGCTTGACAACATTTACAATTTTACTAAAATAAATTTAAACAATAACATTTTGTGTTGAACTATTTTAAGTTTATTTATTAATATTTTATTAATATATAACACTACAGTATATAGATTCAGTTAACGAACGACTCCGTGGAACCAATTGTGTCGGTTAATGGAGGGACCACTGAAGATATTTTAGCGACCCTCCCTGGTGACAGCCTTAACCTGACGTGGGTAAACACTCCACTATCCACCTATATGAACCTTTATTAATGTGGAACAAGTCCATAATAAGAACAATTCACTGGACAATACTCACGGCAGTAGGTATAACCTGTAATATTTGATCACTAACTTGAACTATCATCATTATTGTTGTGGAATGTTCCTAAAAGTATAGTAATTATTTACCTATTATACAGTACAGCATTAATTTATGCCAAGATTGATGCCAAAAACTATATTTAAGTATAACTTAACCCAAATAAAATACCCCATTTGTTTGTAAAGTTTCCTGGCTTTTCCATGCAGTCGACACCCCAATAGTCTATATTATTTATAAAACGTATATGAAGGCCTTTAAAAAAAAAAGGGCAAGGCCTAAGTAATCTACTTTAGATATCTAATTGTTTCAAAAAGTCATTAACATAATAACTAATTTGTGAAACTAGATTTAAAATCAGGTAAAGTAGTACCCTGTACCTTTGTAGGATATTTAAACTATTTTTTTACCCCAAGTGCTGAAGACAAAGGTATTAGGTCAGGCATATTTGACAAATATTTTGACAACGTGAAACTAAGTTCATACAGTAAAGATGGTCAACATATTTAAGACCATCCATAAAGGCCTTTTAAAACTTACGGGCACAGCGTAATCTACTTAAAATATCTAATTATTTCAAAGGTCTTTAACACAATTACTTGAATTTCTAAACGGTGATCCCAGATCCTTAATAAAAACTAAAACCACAAAGATATACACTGTACTGTACCTTATGTTATAACAGAAAGTTTCCAATGTGGTGCAGCAAGAGACCCGTTAACCAAAACAAACCTTCGTCTTGTGGCCCATATCTTACATCTTCACGTCACCGTCCTGGAATGAATAACATTTTAACAACAAATAAATTAAATACTCTGGGCAGTAATATTATATAATATGTATACAGTACTGTACAGTATTATATTATACAGGAACTCATTAAATCTTCAAACATTTAAATACAATATTATGGTTAAATTAAGACATTTCCATTAAACTTATTAAAGAAAATAAAGAAACACTTTAGAAAATCTTACCTCGACGAATGACACGAGGAACTTCATTAACCATGATCTGCGAGGCAGCAATATGGTAGTTGTCTTAACACTACAGTAACAACCAATTGGAGCCGTACACTGTAAACAAAATAACCCTGTCAAGCTTTTTGTAGAAACTAAGATAATTTTTAGTTCCAACATGATGGAGACGAAACAACCTTGTAAAGGATTGCCATCACGGTTTTATGCCGGGGCGCTCCTGCTTAACACAATTGCTCAAGGTATTGGATATTTGGACCCATATTCTGGAACAGGTGGTAATATAGACAATATTTACCTAGATATTGCCAAGACTTTCGACAGTGTACCCCAAGAAAGGCTGAAAATCAAACTGGAAGGGTACAGAATTAGAGGAAATGTCCTAGCGTGGGTAGAAGACTTTCTACATGACCACAAGCAGTGTGTGGCGATTCAAGGCACGAAATCGTCATCCATACCTGTCACAAGCGGGGTACCACAGGGCAGTGTATTGGGCCCGCTGTTGTTTGTTTCATAATGACATGCCTGACGTACACTCCTCCATACAAATGTTTGCCGATGACGCCGAGTTATTTCGGGAAATCAAGAACCAAGCAGACTGTGAAGAGCTGCAGAAGTACCACAAGTTAACTCTGGTCAACAACTTTCTTAATACCACTTACTAGTCACTAATGGATAACACCTGGTAAATTCACAAGTTATATCCCACTGCCATAAGGGTTTAATTATCTATAAACGCCGACATTGTGAAGCGTCATGCGATTTTTCCTTTCCCAGAGAATTAAAATACCATCGTAGACATGATTTGGTTAGGTTAGGTTTGAATCCCACCAAATTGATATTTTCCCCGAGAATTAAAACCTCACCATCGGACACACGATTTGGTTAGGTTAGGATCCCACCAAATACAGTGACAAAAATGTAAATTTCTTGTCAAAAAATAAACTGTAACTCTACAGTAAAGTTCCCAAAATGTCTCAAAAGCTAATATTTTACTACAAACTGAAATTTAGCCATAAATAAAAAGTACCACATTCTTATAACCAAATTTTTTTACTTCAATCAAATAAAAAAATTTTTCCCAAAATAAAAATGACCCAAAATCCCACCTTGGTTAATATATAGGACTAACCCGCCATAGTGCCGATGCTGCTGTATCATCTCACGTCCAGAAAATGTCTCAAATATCACCGTATAGTAAGTTATTTCTGTTTAATATACCGGGGAAGTTAGGTTAGGTCTGTCCTTCATAACCACAAATGTTAAGTAGCGTTTATTTAAAAAACATCCATTTACTAACATTACCACAAACAGTGGCCACTATAATATAACAAAAGTAACTTGACAAATTTATCATAAAAGTAATAAACTACAGAAAAGTAACAATTCCCAAACATAAAAGTAACAAATACTCAACAGGAAAGTAATAAAATACCTCAAACTATTTCCTTAACATTGTTCCATTGACAATTTCCTCCAGTAGTTTACATTAATAAGCAGCAGCAGTTATTGGTCCACTGCCTTCACCGTCTACCTGTTAATGAATACCTGCACCATAAACACACTATACCTGCACCATACATCATGTTAACTCACCCCGAGGGAGGGAGGAAGGACCACAAACACACACTATACCTGCACCATATACCTACACCACACACCTGCACCATATACCTACACCACACACCTGCACCATATACCTACACCACACACCTGCACCATACATCATGTTAACTCACCCCGAGGGAGGGAGGAAGGACCACAAACACACACTATACCTGCACCATATACCTACACCACACACCTGCACCATATACCTACACCACACACCTGCACCATATACCTACACCACACACCTGCACCATATACCTACACCACACACCTGCACCATATACCTACACCACACACCTGCACCATATACCTACACCACACACCTGCACCATATACCTACACCACACACCTGCACCATACATCATGTTAACTCACCCCGAGGGAGGGAGGAAGGACCACAAACACACACTATACCTGCACCATATACCTACACCACACACCTGCACCATATACCTACACCACACACCTGCACCATACATCATGTTAACTCACCCCGAGGGAGGGAGGAAGGACCACAAACACACACTATACCTGCACCATATACCTACACCACACACCTGCACCATATACCTACACCACACACCTGCACCATACATCATGTTAACTCACCCCGAGGGAGGGAGGAAGGACCACAAACACACACTATACCTGCACCATATACCTACACCACACACCTGCACCATATACCTACACCACACACCTGCACCATACATCATGTTAACTCACCCCGAGGGAGGGAGGAAGGACCACAAACACACACTATACCTGCACCATATACCTACACCACACACCTGCACCATATACCTACACCACACACCTGCACCATACATCATGTTAACTCACCCCGAGGGAGGGAGGAAGGACCACAAACACACACTATACCTGCACCATATACCTACACCACACACCTGCACCATACATCATGTTAACTCACCCCGAGGGAGGGAGGAAGGACCACAAACACACACTATACCTGCACCATATACCTACACCACACACCTGCACCATACATCATGTTAACTCACCCCGAGGGAGGGAGGAAGGACCACAAACACACACTATACCTGCACCATATACCTACACCACACACCTGCACCATATACCTACACCACACACCTGCACCATACATCATGTTAACTCACCCCGAGGGAGGGAGGAAGGACCACAAACACACACTATACCTGCACCATATACCTACACCACACACCTGCACCATACATCATGTTAACTCACCCCGAGGGAGGGAGGAAGGACCACAAACACACACTATACCTGCACCATATACCTACACCACACACCTGCACCATATACCTACACCACACACCTGCACCATACAGCATGTTAACTCACCCCGAGGGAGGGAGGAAGGACCACAAACACACACTATACCTGCACCATATACCTACACCACACACCTGCACCATATACCTACACCACACACCTGCACCATACATCATGTTAACTCACCCCGAGGGAGGGAGGAAGGACCACAAACACACACTATACCTGCACCATATACCTACACCACACACCTGCACCATATACCTACACCACACACCTGCACCATACATCATGTTAACTCACCCCGAGGGAGGGAGGAAGGACCACAAACACACACTATACCTGCACCATATACCTACACCACACACCTGCACCATATACCTACACCACACACCTGCACCATACATCATGTTAACTCACCCCGAGGGAGGGAGGAAGGACCACAAACACACACTATACCTGCACCATATACCTACACCACACACCTGCACCATATACCTACACCACACACCTGCACCATACATCATGTTAACTCACCCCGAGGGAGGGAGGAAGGACCACAAACACACACTATACCTGCACCATATACCTACACCACACACCTGCACCATATACCTACACCACACACCTGCACCATACATCATGTTAACTCACCCCGAGGGAGGGAGGAAGGACCACAAACACACACTATACCTGCACCATATACCTACACCACACACCTGCACCATACATCATGTTAACTCACCCCGAGGGAGGGAGGAAGGACCACAAACACACACTATACCTGCACCATATACCTACACCACACACCTGCACCATATACCTACACCACACACCTGCACCATACATCATGTTAACTCACCCCGAGGGAGGGAGGAAGGACCACAAACACACACTATACCTGCACCATATACCTACACCACACACCTGCACCATATACCTACACCACACACCTGCACCATACATCATGTTAACTCACCCCGAGGGAGGGAGGAAGGACCACAAACACACACTATACCTGCACCATATACCTACACCACACACCTGCACCATATACCTACACCACACACCTGCACCATACATCATGTTAACTCACCCCGAGGGAGGGAGGAAGGACCACAAACACACACTATACCTGCACCATATACCTACACCACACACCTGCACCATACATCATGTTAACTCACCCCGAGGGAGGGAGGAAGGACCACAAACACACACTATACCTGCACCATATACCTACACCACACACCTGCACCATATACCTACACCACACACCTGCACCATACATCATGTTAACTCACCCCGAGGGAGGGAGGAAGGACCACAAACACACACTATACCTGCACCATATACCTACACCACACACCTGCACCATATACCTACACCACACACCTGCACCATATACCTACACCACACACCTGCACCATACATCATGTTAACTCACCCCGAGGGAGGGAGGAAGGACCACAAACACACACTATACCTGCACCATATACCTACACCACACACCTGCACCATATACCTACACCACACACCTGCACCATACATCATGTTAACTCACCCCGAGGGAGGGAGGAAGGACCACAAACACACACTATACCTGCACCATATACCTACACCACACACCTGCACCATATACCTACACCACACACCTGCACCATACATCATGTTAACTCACCCCGAGGGAGGGAGGAAGGACCACAAACACACACTATACCTGCACCATATACCTACACCACACACCTGCACCATATACCTACACCACACACCTGCACCATATACCTACACCACACACCTGCACCATATACCTACACCACACACCTGCACCATACATCATGTTAACTCACCCCGAGGGAGGGAGGAAGGACCACAAACACACACTATACCTGCACCATATACCTACACCACACACCTGCACCATATACCTACACCACACACCTGCACCATACATCATGTTAACTCACCCCGAGGGAGGGAGGAAGGACCACAAACACACACTATACCTGCACCATATACCTACACCACACACCTGCACCATATACCTACACCACACACCTGCACCATATACCTACACCACACACCTGCACCATATACCTACACCACACACCTGCACCATACATCATGTTAACTCACCCCGAGGGAGGGAGGAAGGACCACAAACACACACTATACCTGCACCATATACCTACACCACACACCTGCACCATATACCTACACCACACACCTGCACCATACATCATGTTAACTCACCCCGAGGGAGGGAGGAAGGACCACAAACACACACTATACCTGCACCATATACCTACACCACACACCTGCACCATATACCTACACCACACACCTGCACCATACATCATGTTAACTCACCCCGAGGGAGGGAGGAAGGACCACAAACACACACTATACCTGCACCATATACCTACACCACACACCTGCACCATATACCTACACCACACACCTGCACCATACATCATGTTAACTCACCCCGAGGGAGGGAGGAAGGACCACAAACACACACTATACCTGCACCATATACCTACACCACACACCTGCACCATACATCATGTTAACTCACCCCGAGGGAGGGAGGAAGGACCACAAACACACACTATACCTGCACCATATACCTACACCACACACCTGCACCATACATCATGTTAACTCACCCCGAGGGAGGGAGGAAGGACCACAAACACACACTATACCTGCACCATATACCTACACCACACACCTGCACCATATACCTACACCACACACCTGCACCATACATCATGTTAACTCACCCCGAGGGAGGGAGGAAGGACCACAAACACACACTATACCTGCACCATATACCTACACCACACACCTGCACCATATACCTACACCACACACCTGCACCATACATCATGTTAACTCACCCCGAGGGAGGGAGGAAGGACCACAAACACACACTATACCTGCACCATATACCTACACCACACACCTGCACCATATACCTACACCACACACCTGCACCATACATCATGTTAACTCACCCCGAGGGAGGGAGGAAGGACCACAAACACACACTATACCTGCACCATATACCTACACCACACACCTGCACCATACATCATGTTAACTCACCCCGAGGGAGGGAGGAAGGACCACAAACACACACTATACCTGCACCATATACCTACACCACACACCTGCACCATATACCTACACCACACACCTGCACCATACATCATGTTAACTCACCCCGAGGGAGGGAGGAAGGACCACAAACACACACTATACCTGCACCATATACCTACACCACACACCTGCACCATATACCTACACCACACACCTGCACCATATACCTACACCACACACCTGCACCATACATCATGTTAACTCACCCCGAGGGAGGGAGGAAGGACCACAAACACACACTATACCTGCACCATATACCTACACCACACACCTGCACCATATACCTACACCACACACCTGCACCATATACCTACACCACACACCTGCACCATACATCATGTTAACTCACCCCGAGGGAGGGAGGAAGGACCACAAACACACACTATACCTGCACCATATACCTACACCACACACCTGCACCATATACCTACACCACACACCTGCACCATACATCATGTTAACTCACCCCGAGGGAGGGAGGAAGGACCACAAACACACACTATACCTGCACCATATACCTACACCACACACCTGCACCATATACCTACACCACACACCTGCACCATATACCTACACCACACACCTGCACCATATACCTACACCACACACCTGCACCATACATCATGTTAACTCACCCCGAGGGAGGGAGGAAGGACCACAAACACACACTATACCTGCACCATATACCTACACCACACACCTGCACCATATACCTACACCACACACCTGCACCATACATCATGTTAACTCACCCCGAGGGAGGGAGGAAGGACCACAAACACACACTATACCTGCACCATATACCTACACCACACACCTGCACCATATACCTACACCACACACCTGCACCATACATCATGTTAACTCACCCCGAGGGAGGGAGGAAGGACCACAAACACACACTATACCTGCACCATATACCTACACCACACACCTGCACCATATACCTACACCACACACCTGCACCATACATCATGTTAACTCACCCCGAGGGAGGGAGGAAGGACCACAAACACACACTATACCTGCACCATATACCTACACCACACACCTGCACCATATACCTACACCACACACCTGCACCATACATCATGTTAACTCACCCCGAGGGAGGGAGGAAGGACCACAAACACACACTATACCTGCACCATATACCTACACCACACACCTGCACCATATACCTACACCACACACCTGCACCATACATCATGTTAACTCACCCCGAGGGAGGGAGGAAGGACCACAAACACACACTATACCTGCACCATATACCTACACCACACACCTGCACCATATACCTACACCACACACCTGCACCATACATCATGTTAACTCACCCCGAGGGAGGGAGGAAGGACCACAAACACACACTATACCTGCACCATATACCTACACCACACACCTGCACCATATACCTACACCACACACCTGCACCATACATCATGTTAACTCACCCCGAGGGAGGGAGGAAGGACCACAAACACACACTATACCTGCACCATATACCTACACCACACACCTGCACCATATACCTACACCACACACCTGCACCATACATCATGTTAACTCACCCCGAGGGAGGGAGGAAGGACCACAAACACACACTATACCTGCACCATATACCTACACCACACACCTGCACCATATACCTACACCACACACCTGCACCATACATCATGTTAACTCACCCCGAGGGAGGGAGGAAGGACCACAAACACACACTATACCTGCACCATATACCTACACCACACACCTGCACCATATACCTACACCACACACCTGCACCATACATCATGTTAACTCACCCCGAGGGAGGGAGGAAGGACCACAAACACACACTATACCTGCACCATATACCTACACCACACACCTGCACCATATACCTACACCACACACCTGCACCATACATCATGTTAACTCACCCCGAGGGAGGGAGGAAGGACCACAAACACACACTATACCTGCACCATATACCTACACCACACACCTGCACCATATACCTACACCACACACCTGCACCATACATCATGTTAACTCACCCCGAGGGAGGGAGGAAGGACCACAAACACACACTATACCTGCACCATATACCTACACCACACACCTGCACCATACATCATGTTAACTCACCCCGAGGGAGGGAGGAAGGACCACAAACACACACTATACCTGCACCATATACCTACACCACACACCTGCACCATATACCTACACCACACACCTGCACCATACATCATGTTAACTCACCCCGAGGGAGGGAGGAAGGACCACAAACACACACTATACCTGCACCATATACCTACACCACACACCTGCACCATATACCTACACCACACACCTGCACCATACATCATGTTAACTCACCCCGAGGGAGGGAGGAAGGACCACACATTAACAACAATAAACAAGACGCCACCTTGACCAGCTTCACCTTGTCCGATTCTCTCTCTTATCTTTCACTAACTACAAGTTTTCATTATTAACACTATAATAAAAGTATTATATTAATAAATATTACGTAATATAAATAAATTATACTTTAATTATAATGTTTTATTATTGATTAAATTCCCGCTAATAGATATATATTAATATTAAACTAAACTTAAGTCAGTGGCTGGAGAACCGAATGGCGTGACAACATTCACAAAAACACTAAAATAAATTAAAACAAAAACATTTATTGTTTAACTATTTTAAACAATAACATTTATTGTTTAACTATTTTAAGATTATTTATTAATATATAACACAATATATAAGCTTATAACACCATAATAAACTCACTATTCATAATAATATTATTAACGGTAACTATTAGTCTAAAACTACATAATTATTCAGCAACAATTATTAAACAATAACTACGTATAACATAAAGAGTAAATAATAATCAACTACCAATAATAATATTATGAATTAAGTCCCTCTTGAATGATGAGTACCTCTCACTACCATGTCCTGTTGGCCTGAGACACACCTGAGAAGGGTGTTTGAGTACCTCTCACTACCATGTCCTGTTGGCCTGAGACACACCTGAGAAGGGTGTTTGAGTACCTCTCACTATCATGTCCTGTTGGCCTGAGACACACCTGAGAAGGGTGTTTGAGTACCTCTCACTATCATGTCCTGTTGGCCTGAGACACACCTGAGAAGGGTGTTTGAGTACCTCTCACTATCATGTCCTGTTGGCCTGAGACACACCTGAGAAGGGTGTTTGAGTACCTCTCACTATCATGTCCTGTTGGCCTGAGACACACCTGAGAAGGGTGTTTGAGTACCTCTCACTATCATGTCCTGTTGGCCTGAGACACACCTGAGAAGGGTGTTTGAGTACCTCTCACTATCATGTCCTGTTGGCCTGAGACACACCTGAGAAGGGTGTTTGAGTACCTCTCACTATCATGTCCTGTTGGCCTGAGACACACCTGAGAAGGGTGTTTGAGTACCTCTCACTATCATGTCCTGTTGGCCTGAGACACACCTGAGAAGGGTGTTTGAGTACCTCTCACTATCATGTCCTGTTGGCCTGAGACACACCTGAGAAGGGTGTTTGAGTACCTCTCACTATCATGTCCTGTTGACCTGAGACACACCTGAGAAGGGTGTTTGAGTACCTCTCACTATCATGTCCTGTTGGCCTGAGACGCACCTGAGAAGAGTGTTTGAGTACCTCTCACTATCATGTCCTGTTGGCCTGAGACACACCTGAGAAGGGTGTTTGAGTACCTCTCACTATCATGTCCTGTTGGCCTGAGACACACCTGAGAAGGGTGTTTGAGTACCTCTCACTATCATGTCCTGTTGGCCTGAGACACACCTGAGAAGGGTGTTTGAGTACCTCTCACTATCATGTCCTGTTGGCCTGAGACACACCTGAGAAGGGTGTTTGAGTACCTCTCACTATCATGTCCTGTTGGCCTGAGACACACCTGAGAAGGGTGTTTGAGTACCTCTCACTATCATGTCCTGTTGGCCTGAGACACACCTGAGAAGGGTGTTTGAGTACCTAGATCACCGTGCCTAGATCACCGGGCCTAGTTCACCGGGCCTAGATCACCGGGCCTAGTTCACCGGGCCTAGTTCACCGTGCCTAGATCACCGGGCCTAGATCACCGGGCCTAGTTCACCGGGCCTAGTTCACCGGGCCTAGATCACCGGGCCTAGTTCACCGGGCCTAGATCACCGGGCCTAGTTCACCGGGCCTAGTTCACCGGGCCTAGATCACCGGGCCTAGTTCACCGGGCCTAGTTCACCGGGCCTAGATCACCGGGCCTAGTTCACCGGGCCTAGTTCACCGGGCCTAGATCACCGGGCCTAGATCACCGGGCCTAGTTCACCGGGCCTAGATCACCGTGCCTAGATCACCGGGCCTAGATCACCGGGCCTAGTTCACCGGGCCTAGATCACCGGGCCTAGATCACCGGGCCTAGATCACCGGGCCTAGATCACCGGGCCTAGATCACCGGGCCTAGATCACCGGGCCTAGTTCACCGGGCCTAGATCACCGGGCCTAGTTCACCGGGCCTAGATCACCGGGCCTAGATCACCGGGCCTAGTTCACCGGGCCTAGATCACCGGGCCTAGATCACCGGGCCTAGATCACCGGGCCTAGTTCACCGGGCCTAGATCACCGGGCCTAGATCACCGGGCCTAGTTCACCGGGCCCAGTTCACCGGGCCTAGTTTACCGGGCCTAGATCACCGGGCCAAGTCACCAACAGGTCTGCCTCCCTGCCACAAAACATTTACCTCAGGCAGCTGTTGTGGTTCATCTCAGGCTGCTGTTGTGGTTCACCTCAGGCAGCTGTTGTGGTTCACCTCAGGCAGCTGTTGTGGTTCACCTCAGGCAGCTCTTGTGGTTCACCTCAGGCAGCTCTTGTGGTTCACCTCAGGCAGCTCTTGTGGTTCACCTCAGGCAGCTGTTGTGGTTCACCTCAGGCAGCTGTTGTGGTTCACCTCAGGCAGCTGTTGTGGTTCATCTCAGGCAGCTGTTGTGGTTCACCTCAGGCAGCTGTTGTGGTTCACCTCAGGCAGCTCTTGTGGTTCACCTCAGGCAGCTGTTGTGGTTCACCTCAGGCAGCTGTTGTGGTTCACCTCAGGCAGCTGTTGTTGTTCACCTCAGGCAGCTGTTGTGGTTCACCTCAGGCAGCTGTTGTTGTTCACCTCAGGCAGCTGTTGTGGTTCACCTCAGGCAGCTGTTGTGGTTCACCTCAGGCAGCTGTTGTGGTTCACCTCAGGCAGCTGTTGTTGTTCACCTCAGGCAGCTGTTGTGGTTCACCTCAGGGCTGACCGACCCTCAGTCAGGGTTTACACCAGCCAATAGTTTTAACTTATATTTATTATTTAAACCACATAACAATGATATAATTACTATATAATATTGTAGTGCATTTCTCCCCTACAAACGCTGTTTGTCACTGAGTAGTCGACCCCACCAATTCCCCAGTGTATGCCTCGTGGTCTAGGTCAACCAGCGCCGCCATACACCATGGAGCTGGGGTCAACTACTAAGCCACGCCTACCCCCGCTATTTAAGACCTGACCTCGTGGTGACCTGTCTCTTTCTACCCACACCAACCAGCCAGCAACACCTCCTCCTCCGCTGCCTGGCGGCCCTCGCTCCTCCTCCGCCTGCCTGGCGGCCCTCGCTCCTCCTCCGCCTGCCTGGCGGCCCTCGCTCCTCCTCCGCCTGCCTGGTGGTCCTCGCTCCCGCCGGCGAGCATGGCGACCCACAAGCTGGTCCTTCTCTGAGCGTCCTCACCAACCAGCTCTCTCTACCTCACGCTGGTAACCATGCTGCCTTCCCACCATTGTACATCCAATACAACATGTATACAGAGAGCACATTGTGAGTTTCCTTTCTCCACCCCATCCTGAGTGTGAACCAAACATCCTGAACCCCACAATACTATTAATTATTTTAAACTGTGTAAACTTTGACACTGTTGTTTAATAATAATAATGACTTAATAATTTTATATAAGGTCTCCCTCAACATAATATATTTCAACAGTCACTTAATTAACAAATAAAACTAATGATAACTTAATTACTTTCAACTGATTATTGACGACATTTATATAACAATAGTTTATTTCTTGGTGTATTAAGATGTGTTTTACTTTACCTTTGTTCTTAGTCTCTTCACCACTGAGCAGCTCGTTATCCGCTTGGACGGTCGGTCACGTCTCTGTTGGCAAGTACTGACCAGGTACTGTCTCCTGAACCTTGGACGGTCGGTCACGTCTCTATTGGCAAGTACTGGCCAGGTACTGTCTCCTGAACCTTGGACGGTCGGTCACGTCTCTGTTGGCAAGTACTGGCCAGGTACTGTCTCCTGAACCTTGGACGGTCGGTCACGTCTCTGTTGGCAAGTACTGGCCAGGTACTGTCTCCTGAACCTGCTAGTTATGCTACAGAGAAACAAAGGGAAATCTTGCTTGGTCTGAAGGTTTCTTAAAGCTGACGAAACATAAAGACAGATTTACCTGGACTATATAACAGTATCATGTGGACAGCTGACTGGGCAGGAAGGTTCATCTAAAACTAAACTAAAATAGAAGTGTTTTATAGACAAGTATTACACCGGGAAGTGTTACTCTCACACTCGCCTTGGTCATCCAGTGTTGGGGGCTTACATAAATGTTCCTATGGACTACTAGAGGGCCCCAGGGACTACTAGAGGGTCCCAGGGACTACCAGAGTGTCTTGGGGACTACTAGAGGGTCCCAGGGACTACTAGAGGGTCCCAGGGACTACCAGAGTGTCTTGGGTACTACTAGAGGATCCCAGGGACTACTAGAGGGTCCCAGGGACTACCAGAGTGTCCCAGGGACTACTAGAGGGTCCCAGGGACTACCAGAGTGTCTTGGGGACTTTCAGAGGGACCCTCTGGTAGTCCCTGGGACCCTCTAGTAGTCCCCAAGACACTCTGGTAATCCCCAAGACACTCAAGTAGTCCCCAAGACACTCTGGTAGTCCCTGGGACCCTCTAGTAGTCCCCAAGACACTCTGGTAGTCCCCAAGAATCTCTGGTAGTCCCCAAGACACTTTGGTAGTCCCTGGGACCCTCTAGTAGTCCCCAAGACACTCTGGTAGTCCCCAAGACATTCTAGTAGTCCCCAAAACTCTCTGGTAATACCTGGGACCCTCTAGTAGTCCCCAAGACACTCTGGTAGTCCCTGGGACCCTCAGGTAGTCCCTGCGACCCTCTAGTAGTCCCCAAGACACTCTGGTAGTACCTGGGACCCTCTGGTAGTCCCCAAGACATTCTGGTAGTCCCCAAACACTCTGGTAGTCCCTGGGACCCTCTGGTAGTCCCTGGGACCCTCTAGTAGTCCCCAAGACACTCTGGTAGTCCCCAAGACACTCTGGTAGTCCCCAAGACATTCAAGTAGTCCTTGGGACCCTCTGGTAGTCCCTGGGACCCTCTAGTAGTCCCCAAGACACTCTGGTAGTCCCTGGGACCCTCTAGTAGTCCCCAAGACACTCTGGTAGTCCCTGGGACCCTCTAGTAGTCCCCAAGACACTCTGTTATTACCTGCGACCCTCTGGTAGTCCCCAAGACACTCTAGTAGTCCCCAAGACACTCTGGTAGTCCCTGGGACCCTCTGGTAGTCCCTGGGACCCTCTCGTAGTTCCTGGGACCCTCTAGTAGTCCCCAAGACACTCTGGTAGTACCTGGGACCCTCTGGTAGTCCCCAAGACACTCTGGTAATACCTGGGACCCTCTGGTAGTCCCCAAGACACTCTGGTAGTCCCTGGGACCCTCTAGTAGTCCCCAAGACACTCTGGTAGTCCCCAAACACTCTGGTAGTCCCTGGGACCCTCTGGTAGTCCCCAAGACACTCTGGTAGTCCCTGGGACCCTCTAGTAGTCCCCAAGACACTCTGGTAGTCCCCAAACACTCTGGTAGTCCCTGGGACCCTCTGGTAGTCCCCAAGGCACTCTAGTAGTCCCCAAGACACTCTGGTAGTCCCCAAACACTCTGGTAGTCCCTGGGACCCTCTGGTAGTCCCCAAGACACTCTGGTAGTCCCCAAGGCACTCTGGTAGTCCCTGGGACCCTCTGGTAGTCCCTGGGACCCTCTGGTAGTCCCCAAGGCACTCTGGTAGTCCCCAAGGCACTCTGGTAGTCCCTAGGACCTCTATACAGCTCGTGTGGGAGTTGTAATTAATAAAAAAACAAGTAAATACTTTCAAAATATTTTATTATTTCGTAACACTGCAAGTAAAATAGTACACTTTCAAGCTTGTAGTCTCGTAACGAAACAAGTAAATGAGAAGGAGAGACGACAAGTAATGGGTAGAAATGAGTTGAGAAAGCAAAGATAAACACATAAAAAGAAATAAAGAAGACAGACATTCAGACACAAGGGACACAACATCAGCTCATATACAATAAGGTCAGCGACACCTCTCTCTATGAAACAAATGCCTGTCAGATGAAACAATAAGGTCAGCGACACCTCTCTCTATGAAACAAATGCCTGTCAGATGAAACAATAAGGTCAGCGACACCTCTCTCTATGAAACAAATGCCTGTCAGATGAAACAATAAGGTCAGTGACATTTCCCTATAAAACAAATGCCTATCAGATGAAACAATAAGGTCAGTGACATTTCCCTATAAAACAAATGCCTATCAGATGAAACAATAAGGTCAGTGACATTTCCCTATAAAACAAATGCCTATCAGATGAAACAATAAGGTCAGTGACATTTCCCTATAAAACAAATGCCTATCAGATGAAACAATAAGGTCAGTGACATTTCCCTATAAAACAAATGCCTATCAGATGAAACAATAAGGTCAGTGACATTTCCCTATAAAACAAATGCCTATCAGATGAAACAATAAGGTCAGTGACATTTCCCTATAAAACAAAAGACTATCGGGTGAAACAATAGACTCGGTGGTTTCTCCTTATATAACAAAAGACTATCTCATGAACATAGCTTTCACACCTACCAATGATCATCTTATATATAACAGACTTCCATCTCTATATAGTTCATTATATGGAAGTTTTACATCTAACAGACCCTCGATATAATGGACTTCCATCTCTATTTAGTTCGTTAGATGGATGTTTTACTATTAATCTCTTTCCCCATCCAGGTCTTGTTATAGGTAAATACATATAATATATATATTTATCGACGTCATCATAACAAACACCTATTTTAATTGGAATATAAATGGTAATGTCATCTCTGTGCCTTTGTCATTTAAAAAAAAAAAAACATTTAATATCTCACTGATTTATATGTAAAGAATATAAATGACATGAAACAAATAACAAAACAAATGAGCATCAGATCCTCTTCCATTACCATCTCAATCCCCTTCAGAAAAAAAATTGTGTCGTTTATTGTTATCCAAACCCATTCACATCAAAACAAGTGAGACAATTAACAGAAATTAATGATAAATTATGGATATGAACGTTACTTGGATTTCATGGATAAATTGTGGATATTTGACTTTTTTTTTTCTACAAGGAATGTCAGGGAAGAATGTGTTGGTAGTACCTCAGGTGATTGCTTCACTTAAATGGCTATAATTAATTGACAAAACTATATAATTCCTGTCACTTTGGATTAAATAGGCTTTTGGAAGGGAGTACCACTTAATTTTATACATATAATCGTCACATAATTCATACAGAACTAAATAATCAACATCAGTTCCGATTAAATACACAAGCAGCCAAGTCGCTACTCCAGAGCGTCCATGTTGCTACCCATACACTCACACACGAGCCTCAATAAACTCTAATTATACCACACACACGAGCCTCAACACACTCTAATTATACCACACACACGAGCCACAATACACTCTAATTATACCACACACGAGAGGACGTTCCCTTACTACCCCTTGGCTGGATGACATATTAATGTTTCTTATCTAAATATTATCTCGTAGTGTTGAGATTCATTTGACCTGATAAATAACGTAAGAGTCGACTTTGCACTTCATCCTTTCCTCTGTATATCTGTCTTTCTCTTTCTGACTGACTCTCACTCAATGTCCCTCTCTCCATCTTCCTCTCAATAGCCCACTCTCTCTCTCTCCTTCTCACAGTGGACCTTTCTCCCTCTCCCTGTCTTTCTATCTCCCTGTCTTTCTATCTCTCTCTCTTCCTTCTCTCTCTCTCTCTATCCTTTTGACAATGTTTCTATCCCTCTCACAAACCCCTCCTCTACCTCCCTATCCCTCTCTCTCACTAGCCCCCTCTCCCTCCCTCTCGCTGCCACACTCCCTATCCCTCCTTCTGTCCCTCACACTAGCTCCCTCTCGCTGCCACACTCCCTATCCCTCTCTCACTAGCCCCCTCTCCCTCCCTCTCGCTGCCACACTCCCTATCCCTCCTTCCGTCCCTCTCACTAGCCCCCTCTCCCTCCCTCTCGCTGCCACACTCCCTATCCCTCCTTCCGTCCCTCTCGCTGCCACACTCCCTATCCCTCCTTCCGTCCCTCTCCCTATCCCCCCTCTCCCTCCCTCTCACTGCCACACTCCCTAACATACCAACACGTGCCCCTTGTGTCATACTTTCCAAGAAGAAAAACCTAAGTCATATATACAGTGGCTATTCATTCTCAGATCCAAAAATTCGTTTATCCACTAGGGTAAGAGAGGCCACCCACCTCCTCCCTGTGGCCCTGAAGACTGCTATGTGGCCCTTGAGTCTTCTGTGTGGCCCTGAAGACTACAATGTGGCCCTTGAGTCTTCTGTGTGGCCCTGAAGACTACTGTGTGGCCCTTGAGTCTTCTGTGTGGCCCTGAAGACTACTGTTTGGTCCTGGAGTCTTCTGTGTGGCCCTGAAGACTACTGTGTGGCCCTGGAGACTACTTTGTGGCCCTGGAGTCTTCTGTGTGGCCCTGAAGACTACTGTTTGGTCCTGGAGTCTTCTGTGTGGCCCTGGAGTCTTCTGTGTGGCCCTGAAGACTTCTGGGTGGCCCTGAAGACTTCTGGGTGGCCCTGAAGACTTCTGGGTGGCCCTGAAGATTTCTGGGTGGCCCTGAAGACTTCTGGGCCCTGGAAAATTCTGTGTGGCCCTGAAGACTTGTGTGTGGCCCTGAAGACTTGTGTGTGGCCCTGGAGACTTCTGTGTGGCCATTAAGACTTGTGTGGCCCTGGAGACTTCTTTGTGGCCCTGAAGACTTCTGGGTGGCCCTGAAGACTTCTGGGTGGCCCTAAAGACTTCTGTGTGGCCCTTGAAGACTTGTGTGTGGCCCTGAAAACTTCTGTGTGGCCCTGAAGACTTCTGTGTGGCCCTGAAGACTTCTGTGTGGCCTTTAAGAGTTTCAGCACTATGGGCCATGTACACTTCCACCACTATGGGCCATGTACACTTTGACCACTATGGGCCATGTACACTTCCACCACTATGGGCCATGTACACTACCACCACTATGGGCCATGTACACTTCCACCACTATGGGCCATATACACTTCCACTACTATGGGCCATTTACACTTTGACCACTATGGGCCATGTACACTACCACCACTATGGGCCATATACACTTCCACCACTACTTTAGGAAAATAAGCACTCAGATGATTGGTCCATTACTGTTTATCATATCACATAATTGTGCTTCAACTACGTATTAAATTCACTTAAACATTAGTAATTTGTCTGGTCTGTTGTTTTTTTTTACGTTTTTTTTTGCTTTGTTTTTATTTACAAATGTCAATACGATGAGCAGTGATCCCGAGGCTTGTAGGGCATAAGCTCGAGAGTTCCGGTGAGGCATCTCGGCCCGTTCCTGGTTATAGGGTCTTAGTCGTCACAAACTGTATTGTAACTACGTCTCCACTTGAATTTGTACAGGAATGATCATTAAAATATATAGAGTTTATTTATATTTTAGATCTCTATCTCTCTCTTTCTACAGCCAAAGACACTTCTAGGATTAAGTTTACGTCAATACACCAAAATATATAGTGAGCTTGCTATTATTACTCTGTCTCTCTCACTCCTAGGATCAGTTGCCTTCAATACACCAACTCTTGGGAAGCACCATTCATAATCAGTCGAAGTATCTGGCAATAATACTCATTTCTTTTGTTTTTGTCCGTACAGGAATTTTATCCACGGTGAAATGTCCATATAATACATCATCTCCCTCTTTGAATCCATTTAAGGGGGTTTCTACATCTAATGAACCTCGATATAATGGATTTTTTATCTAGTTCGTTAGGTGGAGTTTTCATATCTAACAGAACCTCGATATAATGGCTTTTTTATCTAGTTCGTTAGGTGGAGTTTTCATATCTAACAGAACCTCGATATAATGGATATTTACATTAACATAGTCCATTATATAAAGGTTCATAGTTGAGTTTGTTATTGAATGCCTGTAGAAAGTCCATCGATGTGTCCAAGTTTGCATTATCTTCCCAACGAAACTCTGACTAGACGTTGCCATTTCCAGACAAGTGCATACAGACGCACACGGAACAATACACATCGCCCTAAACGTCATACAGACAAACGACAAACAGACAACTTGCTGCTTGTAAAAACAAAACAATAGAAAAACGGATTTGTAACATCATCGAACCATAATACTGATAAAAAAAAACCGAGTAGAGACGTTTTTCCCTCGGCGTTTAGAACACGGGTCTCGTATAGAGGTGATTTCCCTTTAGCCTTGTCAACATAACTCAATAAAAATTACTGAATAAGGTAATATAAGTGTTGCCAATACTGCTTGATATAAAAGAAATGCATTGGAAGAAACGATTAAGTTGGACCACCACTTTGAGCATTATGTATCTGCCATTATCACCCTATAGTGTTCCTTGCAATATCACCCTATAGTGTTCCTTGCAATATCACCATTATAACCCTATAGTGTTCCTTGCAATATAACCAGTATCACCTTTTAAGATAATTTTCCTTGCAGTAGAACCAATATTACCACCAAACTAGTAATCAATTAATGTTTCTTGCACCATCTGCTAGTTCCAATACCACGCTTCAAGCTAGTAATCTGTCACTGATTCTTGCACCATATGCTAGTTGCAATATCACCACCAAACTAGCAATCCATCACTGATTCTGCACCATCTGCTAGTTCCAATACCACACTTCAAGCTAGTAATCCATCACTGATTCTGCACCATCTGCTAGTTCCAATACCACGCTTCAAGCTAGTAATCCATCACTGATTCTGCACCATCTGCTAGTTCCAATACCACGCTTCAAGCTAGTAATCCATCACTGATTCTGCACCATCTGCTAGTTGCAATATTGTTACCGATCTCTTGATATTATTGCACAGCGTCTGAATAGCAAGACCAACAAAAATGTCACTAATAGAAAGTTGTATGTCACGATCATCACAACAACACCACCATTAGGGATCCTTATGTAAACAGAGTAAATGCGTCTTTTCACTGGCACAAGATGGCGCCACCTGTAACCAAACACTACACCTAAATCTACGGCGGTTAATTATTATTTTCTGGAGACAAATATCGTCACAGTAGAAAAAAAATGGTTATAACGTAAAATAAATTCCGTTTGGGGTCAGTAAGTACGGCGGTGAACTCATCAATGGCCGCCATGACACATCATCAACTAGAAAGTTTATCTACACTGCACACAAACTAGTGAATATTGTAACACTATTTATAAAGTACCAATAAGGCCAGTCTCTCTGTCTGCAGCCGAGACTTCCAGTGGTTAAAGAAACTATCGTGTTTTTTCTCGTCCGTTTACTTGGGCGGCTCGGGTTCGGGCGAGCCTCGCGTCAGAGATGGCTTCTTCAGGACGCAAGGTTTGACCCTAACGGGGGGTTTTAGCGCCGGCGTCGACCCGCCCGTCGATGCCGCCACGGCCTGGAGGTAACGGGCGGTCAGCTTTGGAGTCGACGGAGCCGCGGTCACTTCCTGCGGCTTGTCCGACGCCGATCCGATCTCGACTGAGACGTCGGAGGAAACTTCGGCGCGTTCGCTTCGCATCTCCGAGTCCAGCCGTTGCATCACGTCGTCTAGACTCCGCACGATGCTGGAGACCGACGACTCCTCCGCCTCCGTTATTCTCAACTCCGTGGCGTCGGCGTTTCTCCGAGTCGGGCCGAGGGACGACGTCACCTTGACCGGGATGACGGTCTGCGTCTGGGCGTCCGTGCTGTAGCCCCCAAAAGACTTGAGGGCCGGAGTCTTCTTCAACGTGCACTGACTCTGTTTGGCGAAGACCTCGCCCGCGGTCATGTCAGGAGACTGGGTGCCCGGCGACGATCCCCCGGACGAGGAAGAACTGTCGTAACTCTTGGTCTCCCGGCGGAGGTGAGTGCGGCGTAACCTGGGACTGACGCCGCCCTGTTCTTTGGGGGAAGACGACAGCGGCGCCACCGGGAGATCCATCACCAGGTCGGGGGCCCCGGCCACGGGCTTGGCCTTGCCCCGGCGTTCCCAGAGCGCGCGAGGCGAGGCCGAGGAATAATTGAGGCGTTCGTCGGAACTGCCGGACGAGAGGTCGGAAACCTGCGAAGGGCGTCGCGGCCTCTGCTCCCACGAGTTGCCCTCCGCCCGCTCCACGACCTCTTCCCCGACTTGTGGCGTCCTGTGGCCCCCACTGGAGGAGGCGTTGATCGTCCCGACTCTTAACTGCTCCATGTCTTGGCTCTTCTTAGGCTCCTCCATCGGTTCTTGGTCATTTGTCTTCTCCACCAATGAAGGGGCCATAGGCTGGGTCACCGACTCAGCGTGGGGGCCCGCAGTGTGCTGGGGGGGAGAGGGTGGTGGGGGGGAATGGGGGGAGGAGGAGGCAACACCTCTAGTTTCACTCGACAAGGTGACCTGCAGAGAGCGTTGACCACTGATGCACTCCTCGCCCTGCTGGTGAGAGATGAGCCTCGTTAAACACGACAACCGCCGCCCACGGGTCATTAAAACTCAGCCAATCACCACACACAGTCATCAAACACCTTACAACACTTTAACCTCTCAACTACCCAATTCAACCTGGCTAATCACCTCAAACCACACATCAGTTAATCACTACAACAGAGATCCATCATGCTCGACCATTGACTAACACCTGACACCTTATCCTGTGGTGTAATCTGGCCCTGACACCTTATCCTGTGGTGTAATCCATACCTAACACCCTAATCCACAAGAATAAACCTAACCTAACGGGATTAACTAATTATAAACGTTAATCTGGGGATTTAGGATTAACTATGGGGTACGGTCCAACGAGGAGATGAATCTCGTTAACTGGGGTCTAATTAACTGGGTATTAACCTGATTTAACTGGGATTAATTTAAGAGAATTAACCTAATTTAACTGGGATTAAATCAACGAAGAACAGATTAGATTAGTTTAAGTTAGGTGACAAAATTCTAGCTGACAAGAAAATAATCAAAAGAAAAACTGAACTAAAGATGTGGAATTTGTATGAGTAAATATACATTGATATATAAACTAACTCATTTTTCCACTAAAATAAATCTATCTCTTTGACTTAAATATCTATATAGACTAAATAACTCAAATCTATTCCTCTGATCTACACTTGTATATAAACTATTAAATTTATATAAATGGTTTAATTTATATCATATAAATATAAATCTATTGGTTTATATTATATACATATAAATCCTTAATCTAGTTATATACATAAATCAAGTGGGTTAATTTAGATAATATAAACTCATAATTCTTCAGGTGAAATTCTATATACAGTGGGGTATGCTATAACGAACAGATCCTACTACGAATATTCCTAAAACGAACGGTTTTACCTATAAAATTGAGAATGCTATAATGAACGAAACTCCTACAACGAACATTATTTAATTTTTTTTTTCTTTTTTTTTTCTAATTTATTGTTTTTTTATTACAAATATTAATGATATTCTTTATTTCAGGGGTTTAGAAGAATATTTATGCACTTTCTTACAATTTTTACAATTTTATATTACAGTATATTTTTCAGTGCTAAGTGGTTGTATTTGGGGGCCTGGAACGGATTAATCCTATAACGAACGAATGCTATAACGAACAAGATTCTAGAACCAATTAGATTCGTTATAGCATACCCCACTGTACATTACCCAGTTGTATTTAAATAAGGATGGTATATAAATTCTTGACTATATACATCCCATAGTTCATCAGCAACCAAGAATTTTAACATGATTTTTAACTATGGTTTTTAAAATATAACCGAACTCTCTTTTGGTCATTAGTAGGTAATAATATTTCTCTAATCATAATGTTAATATCCCTCACACAAGACTAATATTCCTCAATAAAACTCAGATAATATTTTCTAAAGTATTAAATACCTGTGGGTAATAAAATGGAATTAAAACACCACCAAGAGATCAATAATTCCCACACAAAGACTATTAATAAAACACACACACACGCACACACACACAAATCAACCTCACTCAAAAACGAAGGTTAAAATCAAACTCATATTGAGAAAAAATATGTGGAAATGCAGAAATAAACCTCAGGCCATTACACCATACTGAACAACTGCATCGATCGTAACTGAAAGCAAATTGGGTTAAGATAAATAGCCCCCACACACACAGTACAGAGTTAAGCGACTGTACACTCCACTAGGCTAATTTATCCTACGTAGCGTTGATATACAGCGAAACCTCGATATAACGGAGTTTTATGCCTGTCTAGTCCGTTAGATGGATGATTATAATAATGGAACCTCGATATGATGGACTTTTCTCTATATAGTTCGTTAAATGGAGGTTTTACATCTAACGAACCCTCGATATAATGGACTTTCATCTCTATATAGTTCGTTAAATGGAGGTTTTACATCTAACGAACCCTCGATATAATGGACTTTCATCTCTATATAGTTCGTTATATGGAGGTTTTACATCTAACGAACCCTCGATATAATGGACTTTCATCTCTATATAGTTCGTTAAATGGAGGTTTTACATCTAACGAACCCTCGATATAATGGACTTTCATCTCTATATAGTTCGTTAAATGGAGGTTTTACATCTAACGAACCCTCGATATAATGGACTTTCATCTCTATATAGTTCGTTAAATGGAGGTTTTACATCTAACGAACCCTCGATATAATGGACTTTCATCTCTATATAGTTCGTTAAATGGAGGTTTTACATCTAACGAACCCTCGATATAATGGACTTTCATCTCTATATAGTTCGTTAAATGGAGGTTTCACATCTAACGAACCCTCGATATAATGGACTTTCATCTTCTGTTAAATAAGGGTTTCGCTGTACACCAATCAATACAAAATTAAACACTTCCAATACTATATACTTTAGATCCTAATTTGACTCAAAACTCACTATTTAGACCCTAATTTGACACAGGGCCTAATAATTTAGACCCTAATTTGACACAGGGCCTAATAATTTAGACCCTAATTTGACACCAAACTCAATACAATAGAAACTGATTTGACACAATACCTAATAATTTAGACCCTGATTTGATTTTAGAATCTAATTTGACACAAGACCTAATATTTAGACTCTAATTTGACACAAGACCTAATTTTTAGACTCTAATTTGACACAAAACCTAATTTTTAGACTCTAATTTGACACAAAACCTAATTTTTAGACTCTAATTTGACACAAAACTCAATATTTACCAAAATATATATAAACACAGCGATCACATAAATCACCACGACATCTATACACCCATAGGAACCATCAAGCTATGAAAGATGACGTTATTGCTCTTCACTTAGTTTCAGTTATTGATTGATTTTTTGGGGATTTCTATTTATTTTTTTTTCTCTTGGGTGAAAGAAAAAAAGTCAGGTGAGGGATCAGTCGGATTTTTGGTCGTCCGCACGGGGTGTAGTCACGGGGGGAGGATGGATAGTCTCGTACCCCCATTGGTGGGTCTTAGCTATGGGGTATCTTATCTAGTTTTAAAATCGCAGTACAATGGGGTTTTTTTTCTCTCGGTACAGTCTCTTATGTAGAGGTTTTGTATCTAACGGACCCTCGATATAATGAACTTCCATCAATACCCCATTAAATTGAGCTTTCACCGTCCAATGAAAAAATTCTCTCCTATACAAATTATTTCCGCACGACGTCAATATTATCGTCACTACACAAGGGATAGAGAGATAAAATAATCACCTCTATTTAGGCTTAACTTTCTGACCCCAGGACGACATTGGAGCGAGTTATTACCGTTACCCTATGTAAGTATGTATGTATGAATGTATGTATGTGTACAGCAAGAAATAAAGTGTGAAATAGGGAAGAAATGAAGATGGAAATAGGAAGAAATAGTAAAAAAAAAGTCAAAAGAAATGAAATAAGAGAGAGAATTGGCAACAGTAATTACCAGAGGACAGAGCAGAGTACGAAAAGACGATGAGTAACTGATTAGGACTCAATCTGGCCAGAATAAGTGGACGGTGACTGATTAGGACGTCAATCTGGCCAGAATAAGTGGACGGTGACTGATTAGGACTCAATCTGGCCAGAATAAGTGGACGGTGACTGATTAGGACTCAATCTGGCCAGAATAAGTGGACGGTGACTGATTAGGACTCAATCTGGCCAGAATAAGCGGACGGTGACTGATTAGGACGTCAATCTGGCCAGAATAAGCGGACGGTGACTGATTAGGACTCAATCTGGCCAGAATAAGTGGACGGTGACTGATTAGGACTCAATCTGGCCAGAATAAGTGGACGGTGACTGATTAGGACGTCAATCTGGCCAGAATAAGTGGACGGTGACTGATTAGGACGTCAATCTGGCCAGAATAAGTGGACGGTGACTGATTAGGACTCAATCTGGCCAAAATAAGCGGACGGTGACTGATTAGGACGTCAATCTGGCCAGAATAAGTGGACGGTGACTGATTAGGACTCAATCTGGCCAAAATAAGCGGACGGTGACTGATTAGGACGTCAATCTGGCCAGAATAAGTGGACGGTGACTGATTAGGACGTCAATCTGGCCAGAATAAGTGGACGGTGACTGATTAGGACTCAATCTGGCCAGAATAAGTGGACGGAGACTGATTAGGACGTCAATCTGGCCAGAATAAGTGGACGGTGACTGATTAGGACTCAATCTGGCCAAAATAAGTGGACGGAGACCAGTAAGACGTCAATCCGGCCAAAATAAAGTCCGTCAATGAGGGACAAGACAATCCACTTCCCTCCCCAAGGCCTCACTCACAGGGACGACCTCATCCGACCAATCCAACCCCCCCCCCACCCCCCCACAAGAACGTCAACAGCACCTGGTCACCCATCGAAAGTACTAACCATACCGTCCGACGATCAACTTCTCCGATTGGACGAGAGGCAGTGTTTTCACCGTGGAATGGTCGTTGACCTATCTCACCCTCTCCAATCATATTCTCAACTATATTCAGCCAAGTGTCAATCCAGATGCAAAACTCTCTCCTGTTATAAAACGTGGACCCTGTATGAATGTACTGCAACTATAGGTTAGTTCCCCCAATAGCTATGAACTATAATGTATTGCCTTGGTTTTTGTTTTAGGTTGAGATTATTGATTATATCTGGTATTTGGTTTTATTCGTTCCCGCAGTGATGGCAGGGTGGCTCATGCAGAACTTGTTGACACTGTATATTGTTGTATATTTTCTGTTCCTATCATACATACATTGTTCCTCTGTCCCTAACACATACACACACACTGTTCCTACCACACACACACACACTGTTTCTACCATACATACATTGTTCCTCTGTCCCAAACACATACACACACACACACTGTTTCTACCACACACACATACTGTTCCTACCACATGCACGCTGTTCCTACCACACACACACACTGTTTCTACCATACACACATTGTTCCTCTGTCCCAAACACACACACTGTTTCTACCGCAGACACACTGTTCCTACCACACACACACACACTGTTCCTACCACACACACACACACTGTTCCTACCACACACACACACACTGTTCCTACCACACACACACACACTGTTCCTACCACACACACACACACACTGTTCCTACCACACACACACACACTGTTCCTACCACACACACACACACTGTTCCTACCACACACACACACACTGTTCCTACCACACACACACACACTGTTCCTACCACACACACACACACTGTTCCTACCACACACACACACACTGTTCCTACCACACACACACACACACTGTTCCTACCACACACACACACACTGTTCCTACCACACACACACACACACTGTTCCTACCACACACACACACACTGTTCCTACCACATGCACGCTGTTCCTACCACACACACACACTGTTTCTACCATACACACATTGTTCCTCTGTCCCAAACACACACACTGTTTCTACCGCAGACACACTGTTCCTACCACACACACACACACTGTTCCTACCACACACACACACACTGTTCCTACCACACACAGCCACATGCACATTGTACTCAAGGGGTTAAATCATCGTACTCAAGGGGTTAAATAATTGTACTCACTGGGTTAATGCACTGTACTCTGAGGATGAGCATTGTACTCAAGGGGTAAAAACATCTTACATGGTTTATTCACTGTACTCTAAATTAGCATTGTACTCAAGGGACTAAATAATTGTACTCAAGGGACTAAATCATTGTACTCAAGGGACTAAATCATTGTACTCAAGGGACTAAATCATTGTACTCAAGGGGTTAAATCATTGTACTCAAGGGGCTAAATCATCGTACTCAAGGGGTTAAATCATCGTACTCAAGGGGTTAAATCATCGTACTCAAGGGGCTAAATCATCGTACTCAAGGGGTTAAATCATCGTACTCAAGGGGTTAAATCATCGTACTCAAGGGGTTAAATCATCGTACTCAAGGGACTAAATAATTGTACTCAAGGGATTAAAACATCGTACTCAAGGGGTTAAATCATCGTACTCAAGGGGCTAAATCATAGTACTCAAGGGGTTAAATCATCGTACTCAAGGGGTTAAATCATCGTACTCAAGGGGTTAAATCATCGTACTCAAGGGGCTAAATCATCGTACTCAAGGGGTTAAATCATCGTACTCATCTTCACCTCACTGTCATGTCATTTTCACCTCACTGTCATGTCATTTTCACCTCACTGTCATGTCATTTTCACCTCACTGTCATGTCATCTTCACCTCACTGTCACTTCATCTTCACCTCACTGTCATGTCATCTTCACCTCACTGTCATGTCATATTCACCTCACTGTCATGTCATCTTCACCTCACTGTCATGTCATCTTCACCTCACTGTCATGTCATTTTCACCTCACTGTCATGTCATATTCACCTCACTGTCATGTCATCTTCACCTCATTGTCATCTCATCTTCACCTCACTGTCATGTCATATTCACCTCACTGTCATGTCATCTTCACCTCATTGTCATCTCATCTTCACCTCACTGTCATGTCATCTTCACCTCATTGTCATCTCATCTTCACCTCACTGTCATGTCATCTTCACCTCACTGTCATGTCATCTTCACCTCACTGTCATGTCATCTTCACCTCACTGTCATGTCATCTTCACCTCACTGTCATGTCATCTTCACTGTCATGTCATCTTCACCTCACTGTCACCTCATCTTCACCTCACTGTCATGTCATCACCTCACTGTCATGTCACCTTCATCCACTCTTAATCTCAATCATTCAACTTTCACAAAACTATAATTTATTGGCATACTTTAATTATGCTCACTCAGTTATGCTCCTCCAATCTACTATGCTCACAAAGTAAAATTATCACTCTTCAATAATGCTCACCCAGTTATGCTCCTCCAATCTACTATGCTCAATATAAAGTAAAATTATCACTCTTCAATAATGCTCACTCAGTTATGCTCCTCCAATCTACTATGCTCAATATAAAGTAGAATTATCACTCTTCAATAATGCTCACTCAGTTATGCTCCTCCAATCTACTATGCTCAATATAAAGTAAAATTATCACTCTTCAATAATGTTCACCCAGTTATGCTCCTCCAATCTACTATGCTCAATATAAAGTAAAATTATCACTCTTCAATAATGCTCACCCAGTTATGCTCCTCCAATCTACTATGCTCAATATAAAGTAAAATTATCACTCTTCAATAATGCTCACCCAGTTATGCTCCTCCAATCTACTATGCTCAATATAAAGTAAAATTATCACTCTTCAATAATGCTCACCCAGTTATGCTCCTCCAATCTACTATGCTCAATATAAAGTAAAATTATCACTCTTCAATAATGCTCACCCAGTTATGCTCCTCCAATCTACTATGCTCAATATAAAGTAAAATTATCACTCTTCAATAATGCTCACTCAGTTATGCTCCTCCTATGCTCATTATAGACATAGTATCATCATCATCAACTCAAAAACACACACCATTTGCTTGGCCTACTGTTTAACACACAAGTGTAGTCATGCAAGCTGTCTTGTTTCGATAACACTGTCATCGGCTGCCGTCAACACCGATATTCTGAACTGTCTACTTGAGTTCACACTTAATATACACAAAAGTGCAATGAATGAGTGGAAATGTTATCTACTTAAATCACTGTTAAGTAATTATAAGTGACCATACTTATAAAAGTCAATTAATTAATTTTGATTCAATTCAGAGAAAAAAAAAGACTATAATTTTGGTATTGTAATTTGATAGTACAAGTATATGATTTTTTGAAGTTATAGAAATGTATACTATAATTTATTATGAATATACGCACACGCGCGCTCCAGAGAGTACCTTTACCGAGGGGTCCGATGAATTTCAAAATAAACGCCTCGACTACTGCTGCCTCGGTGGTCAAAATCCGTCAGCCGTCAAGTCGAGTCACACAAAATCGTAAAATTATTCTCTGGGGCGTACGTGTGTGTCCCTAAGCTTTGGTTTTTATTATTAACTAGACTATTAATATTTATGTGACTACGTATCTATATGAATAAAAAAATAACGTATAGACTAAAAAAAAAAAATGCGAAAACACATTCATTACACATTCATGAGAGATGGTGAAAGGGGGCTTCTCTAGGTTGGGGGGGTGGGGGAAGGAGTAAACACCAAATACAGTTACGTGCGGCCGGAGATTTACGTAAAATTTCCATCCAGGGCGATCATCCGTAAATTGGCTATTTTTTGGGGGGGGGGTAAATTGTGTCGATAGTGGTTCGTAAACAAGGCTATTGCGATGTTTTGAAATAATTCCGTTGTTTGATTTACGAATGATTGATTTGGGAATGTTTTTTTTTTTTTTACGGAACCCTGACGTACATCAGGAGACACTCTTAAACAAGCAGATTTGTAAAAAAAAAAACCGTGAGATGTAAAACACGCATTTATGAATGTGGACCAGATTTACGGACAGTTTTCTGGAATGAAATATTTACGTAAAATAAACGGAGCTTGAACGTATATATAAAAACAGTCTTAATACACCTTTGATCACTTTCTTTGCCGTATTAAATCGTTCAATACGTCTTGTGTTTCAACGTGAGTCTGGACGCTTAGTTTGGGCTAGTTATCCAGATTGACGCAGCACGGAAAAAAAATAATAATCTACACGCTGACAGGCCGCCATTACCTACGCTGTAATAGTAATAATGGTTGAATTTGTGGTGGAGAATTAACGGCACGATAGCCACCTGGGTGTGAATTTGTTTAAGGTGTAGAAGCTGTCGGCAACGCAACAACCACACCCTGAGTTAATGAGCTGTATGACCCAGTGTTTAAGGTGTAGAAGCTGTCGTCAACGCAACAACCACACCCTGAGTTAATGAGCTGTATGACCCAGTGCTTAAGGTGTAGAAGCTGTCACCAACACAACAACCACACCCCGAGTTAACGAGCTGTATGACCCCACCATCAAGGAATAACCCAGGAAGACCGGACAACTAACCAACTGCACTGGCTAACCATTAACCGCAAATCAATTAACATCCAGGTCCCCAATTACTGCAGGGAAAAAGATAAGAAATTTTTCTATACACACACACTCAACGCATTTTAAAACTCAAAATAAATAAAAAACTACGATATCCAAGGAATTACCGACGTTAAGGATCCTATATATAAAACCCACATGATAACAAAGGGATTAAATCTCTTTCTTACAAAACAGACAAACAAAAGAATTTATAAACATGTTCAAAATTTTATCCTAACAATCCCTTTTAATCCACGACACGAGAAATTTAATGGTAATAAATGACACGATATCGCAGAGTAAAGGATCGAATCCCTTTTAGGTATAAAGGAATATCTAGTAGGTCGATCCTAAAGGGAATCCAATGCCTTATATCGACTGGATTCCAGAAGCAACTCGATTCTAATTTATTTCCACAGTTTTTTTCCGAAGGGATGTTTTAAACCTGGTCTTAAACCTAAACCTCTTAAACCCATGGAGAGTAGAAGCTATCAGGGGTTTAATTTCTGACGGCTTTCATGATAATTGCTCCTGGGTTTATATGTGGTCAGGCTAAGATAGAGTCATCGCTAATGTCGGCTAAAATTCTAACTGCTTTTTAATACAATCGCAACAAGGGTGATCACAAAGGCCAGGCTGATCGATTCTCCTCTTTCTCCGATCAAATTTCCATCCGTTCCAACAATAAGTCCAAACCCAGAGTTGAATCACAAGTTGAGATTGAAGACTTCACAAGAGAGGGAATAACACATCAATATATTATATTTTCTTATCCACATAAAACAATAAAAATATACCAACCAAAATGTATTAAATTCCGGGTTATTGTACATCGAGGGGGGTATAATTATCTACCTACTGAAAGGGTAAATTAACTACCTAACCAAGCAATTGCTGGGTTAAGGATGGATATTACTACCTCATCTACACAACAAGAATATAGTTTTAAAAGCCATTGTAGTATTAGTAAACAAAGTACACGCCAAACCACACTTATAGAAGGTGTAGGTGTGTTGTGTATGGGTGTGTGAGTGTGGCTATAGGAGGAGTGCGTTTTAGGTAGACATGCAAGGGCTCACAGGAGGGAGGCTTTTTTTTTTAACGCACTTAGCATGGGCTCAATTGGGCACTGCTAGACGAACGACCCTGTAATTGCCAACCTAATACCAGGGGACGGGAGGGTAAGGCTCTTTCTACTAGTCATAAGGGAAGAAAATCAGCCTTAAGTGAAGTATTTCTTTATGGTAGGGGGGGGGCACGGGGAGGGGGGGTTAAGAACGGCAGAACCATCTTTGTTGCGGGTATAATGTCTCCGATGACGTTTCAAGACAGGATGAATGCGGGGCAGACGGAGACGCCACGATAGATAAGGCGGATGACGCTCTGCCGCTAGCAAAGATGGTCCCAGATTCCGCACTGTAGGTTAGCAATTACAAATCGTCGTCCAGCGTAGCCGACAGCTTCGACTTATTGACTTAGGTTTTAACTTCACGAAAACAATAATAAACTAGAACAAAAATTATTGAAATAAAACTTAACTTAATCACATGTTACAGCCCTTATCTGTACACCTCTAAAAACAAAGCAAACAAAAGAATTACTATAAACAATAAAGGATAAGTTAATGTGTACTTGTTTACCGTACACAATTTGTTTACTGTCTGACATTACAACTTAGGATCAATTTAGTTACATTTAAGACAAATTAATAAAATGAAACTCAAAAAATTAACCCACAAAAAATTCACCACCAAAAAATTTCTCAAAAATAGAAAAAAAAAAGTTATCATGGACTGTTATCATTAATAGAGGAATGATAACAGATAACATACCTATTTGGTTATATTTGTAATAGGAATATAGCCAAATAGGGACATCTAGTTCCAATTATATCCCATAGTCTGGGGTGTTATTGAAGGGCGATATATTGGGTTTGAAGTCTGAGGAATTTGCTCTGGGGAAATGACCAGTTCCACCCTTGCCATCGTCACAAACACTGTGTCTTCCTTCACCACCACTGATCTAGGCCCCTGTTGGTGAGGTGAGGCCCCAGTGTTGTGTAGTATATAACAAACACTGTGTCTTCCTTCACCACCACTGATCTAGACCCCTGTTGGTGAGGCCCCAGTGTTGTGTAGTATATAACAAACACTGTGTCTTCCTTCACCACCACTGATTTAGACCCCTGTTGGTGAGGCCCCAGTGTTGTGTAGTATATAACAAACACTGTGTCTTCCTTCACCACCACTGATCTAGGCCCCTGTTGGTGAGGTGAGGCCCCAGTGTTGTGTAGTATATAACAAACACTGTGTCTTCCTTCACCACCACTGATCTAGGCCCCTGTTGGTGAGGTGAGGTCCCAGTGTTGTGTAGTATATAACAAACACTGTGTCTTCCTTCACCACCACTGATCTAGGCCCCTGTTGGTGAGGTGAGGCCCCAGTGTTGTGTAGTATATAACAAACACTGTGTCTTCCTTCACCACCACTGATCTAGACCCCTGTTGGTGAGGTGAGGCCCCAGTGTTGTGTAGTATATAACAGACACTGTGTCTTCCTTCACCACCACTGATCTAGACCCCTGTTGGTGAGGTGAGGCCCCAGTGTTGTGTAGTATATAACAAACACTGTGTCTTCCTTCACCACCACTGATCTAGACCCCTGTTGGTGAGGTGAGGCCCCAGTGTTGTGTAGTATATAACAAACACTGTGTCTTCCTTCACCACCACTGATCTAGACCCCTGTTGGTGAGGCCCCAGTGTTGTGTAGTATATAACAAACACTGTCTCTGCCTTCACCACCACTGATCTAGACCCCTGTTGGTGAGGCCCCAGTGTTGTGTAGTATATAACAAACACTGTGTCTTCCTTCACCACCACTGATCTAGACCCCTGTTGGTGAGGTGAGGCCCCAGTGTTGTGTAGTATATAACAAACACTGTGTCTTCCTTCACCACCACTGATCTAGACCCCTGTTGGTGAGGCCCCAGTGTTGTGTAGTATATAACAAACACTGTGTCTTCCTTCACCACCACTGATCTAGGCCCCTGTTGGTGAGGTGAGGCCCCAGTGTTGTGTAGTATATAACAAACACTGTGTCTTCCTTCACCACCACTGATCTAGACCCCTGTTGGTGAGGTGAGGCCCCAGTGTTGTGTAGTATATAACAAACACTGTGTCTTCCTTCACCACCACTGATCTAGACCCCTGTTGGTGAGGTGAGGTCCCAGTGTTGTGTAGTATATAACAAACACTGTGTCTTCCTTCACCACCACTGATCTAGACCCCTGTTGGTGAGGTGAGGCCCCAGTGTTGTGTAGTATATAACAAACACTGTGTCTTCCTTCACCACCACTGATCTAGACCCCTGTTGGTGAGGTGAGGCCCCAGTGTTGTGTAGTATATAACAAACACTGTGTCTTCCTTCACCACCACTGATCTAGACCCCTGTTGGTGAGGTGAGGCCCCAGTGTTGTGTAGTATATAACAAACACTGTGTCTTCCTTCACCACCACTGATCTAGACCCCTGTTGGTGAGGTGAGGCCCCAGTGTTGTGTAGTATATAACAAACACTGTGTCTTCCTTCACCACCACTGATCTAGACCCCTGTTGGTGAGGTGAGGCCCCAGTGTTGTGTAGTATATAACAAACACTGTGTCTTCCTTCACCACCACTGATCTAGACCCCTGTTGGTGAGGCCCCAGTGTTGTGTAGTATATAACAAACACTGTGTCTTCCTTCACCACCACTGATCTAGACCCCTGTTGGTGAGGTGAGGCCCCAGTGTTGTGTAGTATATAACAAACACTGTGTCTTCCTTCACCACCACTGATCTAGACCCCTGTTGGTGAGGTGAGGCCCCAGTGTTGTGTAGTATATAACAAACACTGTGTCTTCCTTCACCACCACTGATCTAGACCCCTGTTGGTGAGGTGAGGCCCCAGTGTTGTGTAGTATATAACAAACACTGTGTCTTCCTTCACCACCACTGATCTAGACCCCTGTTGGTGAGGTGAGGCCCCAGTGTTGTGTAGTATATAACAAACACTGTGTCTTCCTTCACCACCACTGATCTAGGCCCCTGTTGGTGAGGCCCCAGTGTTGTGTAGTATATAACAAACACTGTGTCTTCCTTCACCACCACTGATCTAGGCCCCTGTTGGTGAGGTGAGGCCCCAGTGTTGTGTAGTATATAACAAACACTGTGTCTTCCTTCACCACCACTGATCTAGGCCCCTGTTGGTGAGGTGAGGCCCCAGTGTTGTGTAGTATATAACAAACACTGTGTCTTCCTTCACCACCACTGATCTAGACCCCTGTTGGTGAGGTGAGGCCCCAGTGTTGTGTAGTATATAACAAACACTGTGTCTTCCTTCACCACCACTGATCTAGACCCCTGTTGGTGAGGTGAGGCCCCAGTGTTGTGTAGTATATAACAAACACTGTCTCTGCCTTCACCAACACTGATCTAGACCCCTGTTGGTGAGGCCCCAGTGTTGTGTAGTATATAACAAACACTGTGTCTTCCTTCACCACCACTGATCTAGACCCCTGTTGGTGAGGTGAGGCCCCAGTGTTGTGTAGTATATAACAAACACTGTGTCTTCCTTCACCACGACTGATCTAGACCCCTGTTGGTGAGGTGAGGCCCCAGTGTTGTGTAGTATATAACAAACACTGTGTCTTCCTTCACCACCACTGATCTAGACCCCTGTTGGTGAGGTGAGGCCCCAGTGTTGTGTAGTATATAACAAACACTGTGTCTTCCTTCACCACCACTGATCTAGACCCCTGTTGGTGAGGTGAGGCCCCAGTGTTGTGTAGTATATAACAAACACTGTCTCTGCCTTCACCACCACTGATCTAGGCCCCTGTTGGTGAGGTGAGGCCCCAGTGTTGTGTAGTATATAACAAACACTGTGTCTTCCCTCACCACCACTGATCTAGACCCCTGTTGGTGAGGTGAGGTCCCAGTGTTGTGTAGTATATAACAAACACTGTGTCTTCCTTCACCACCACTGATCTAGACCCCTGTTGGTGAGGTGAGGCCCCAGTGTTGTGTAGTATATAACAAACACTGTGTCTTCCTTCACCACCACTGATCTAGGCCCCTGTTGGTGAGGCCCCAGTGTTGTGTAGTATATAACAAACACTGTGTCTTCCTTCACCACCACTGATCTAGACCCCTGTTGGTGAGGCCCCAGTGTTGTGTAGTATATAACAAACACTGTGTCTTCCTTCACCACCACTGATCTAGACCCCTGTTGGTGAGGTGAGGCCCCAGTGTTGTGTAGTATATAACAAACACTGTGTCTTCCTTCACCACCACTGATCTAGACCCCTGTTGGTGAGGTGAGGCCCCAGTGTTGTGTAGTATATAACAAACACTGTGTCTTCCTTCACCACCACTGATCTAGGCCCCTGTTGGTGAGGTGAGGCCCCAGTGTTGTGTAGTATATAACAAACACTGTGTCTTCCTTCACCACCACTGATCTAGACCCCTGTTGGTGAGGCCCCAGTGTTGTGTAGTATATAACAAACACTGTGTCTTCCTTCACCACCACTGATCTAGACCCCTGTTGGTGAGGTGAGGCCCCAGTGTTGTGTAGTATATAACAAACACTGTGTCTTCCTTCACCACCACTGATCTAGGCCCCTGTTGGTGAGGTGAGGCCCCAGTGTTGTGTAGTAAAAACAAACACTGTGTCTTCCTTCACCACCACTGATCTAGACCCCTGTTGGTGAGGCCCCAGTGTTGTGTAGTATATAACAAACACTGTGTCTTCCTTCACCACCACTGATCTAGGCCCCTGTTGGTGAGGTGAGGCCCCAGTGTTGTGTAGTATATAACAAACACTGTGTCTTCCTTCACCACCACTGATCTAGACCCCTGTTGGTGAGGTGAGGCCCCAGTGTTGTGTAGTATATAACAAACACTGTGTCTTCCTTCACCACCACTGATCTAGACCCCTGTTGGTGAGGCCCCAGTGTTGTGTAGTATATAACAAACACTGTGTCTTCCTTCACCACCACTGATCTAGACCCCTGTTGGTGAGGCCCCAGTGTTGTGTAGTATATAACAAACACTGTGTCTTCCTTCACCACCACTGATCTAGACCCCTGTTGGTGAGGTGAGGCCCCAGTGTTGTGTAGTATATAACAAACACTGTGTCTTCCTTCACCACCACTGATCTAGGCCCCTGTTGGTGAGGTGAGGCCCCAGTGTTGTGTAGTATATAACAAACACTGTGTCTTCCTTCACCACCACTGATCTAGGCCCCTGTTGGTGAGGTGAGGCCCCAGTGTTGTGTAGTATATAACAAACACTGTGTCTTCCTTCACCACCACTGATCTAGGCCCCTGTTGGTGAGGTGAGGCCCCAGTGTTGTGTAGTATATAACAAACACTGTGTCTTCCTTCACCACCACTGATCTAGACCCCTGTTGGTGAGGTGAGGCCCCAGTGTTGTGTAGTATATAACAAACACTGTGTCTTCCTTCACCACCACTGATCTAGACCCCTGTTGGCGAGGTGAGGCCCCAGTGTTATGTAGTATATAACAAACACTGTGTCTTCCTTCACCACCACTGATCTAGGCCCCTGTTGGTGAGGTGAGGCCCCAGTGTTGTGTAGTATATAACAAACACTGTGTCTTCCTTCACCACCACTGATCTAGGCCCCTGTTGGTGAGGTGAGGCCCCAGTGTTGTGTAGTATATAACAAACACTGTGTCTTCCTTCACCACCACTGATCTAGACCCCTGTTGGTGAGGTGAGGCCCCAGTGTTGTGTAGTATATAACAAACACTGTGTCTTCCTTCACCACCACTGATCTAGACCCCTGTTGGTGAGGTGAGGCCCCAGTGTTGTGTAGTATATAACAAACACTGTGTCTTCCTTCACCACCACTGATCTAGACCCCTGTTGGTGAGGTGAGGCCCCAGTGTTGTGTAGTATATAACAAACACTGTGTCTTCCTTCACCACCACTGATCTAGACCCCTGTTGGTGAGGTGAGGCCCCAGTGTTGTGTAGTATATAACAAACACTGTGTCTTCCTTCACCACCACTGATCTAGACCCCTGTTGGTGAGGTGAGGCCCCAGTGTTGTGTAGTATATAACAAACACTGTGTCTTCCTTCACCACCACTGATCTAGACCCCTGTTGGTGAGGTGAGGCCCCAGTGTTGTGTAGTATATAACAAACACTGTGTCTTCCTTCACCACCACTGATCTAGACCCCTGTTGGTGAGGTGAGGCCCCAGTGTTGTGTAGTATATAACAAACACTGTGTCTTCCTTCACCACCACTGATCTAGACCCCTGTTGGTGAGGTGAGGCCCCAGTGTTGTGTAGTATATAACAAACACTGTGTCTTCCTTCACCACCACTGATCTAGACCCCTGTTGGTGAGGTGAGGCCCCAGTGTTGTGTAGTATATAACAAACACTGTGTCTTCCTTCACCACCACTGATCTAGACCCCTGTTGGTGAGGTGAGGCCCCAGTGTTGTGTAGTATATAACAAACACTGTGTCTTCCTTCACCACCACTGATCTAGGCCCCTGTTGGTGAGGTGAGGCCCCAGTGTTGTGTAGTATATAACAAACACTGTGTCTTCCTTCACCACCACTGATCTAGGCCCCTGTTGGTGAGGTGAGGCCCCAGTGTTGTGTAGTATATAACAAACACTGTGTCTTCCTTCACCACCACTGATCTAGGCCCCTGTTGGTGAGGTGAGGCCCCAGTGTTGTGTAGTATATAACAAACACTGTGTCTTCCTTCACCACCACTGATCTAGACCCCTGTTGGTGAGGTGAGGCCCCAGTGTTGTGTAGTATATAACAAACACTGTGTCTTCCTTCACCACCACTGATCTAGACCCCTGTTGGTGAGGTGAGGCCCCAGTGTTGTGTAGTATATAACAAACACTGTGTCTTCCTTCACCACCACTGATCTAGACCCCTGTTGGTGAGGTGAGGCCCCAGTGTTGTGTAGTATATAACAAACACTGTGTCTTCCTTCACCACCACTGATCTAGACCCCTGTTGGTGAGGCCCCAGTGTTGTGTAGTATATAACAAACACTGTGTCTTCCTTCACCACCACTGATCTAGACCCCTGTTGGTGAGGTGAGGCCCCAGTGTTGTGTAGTATATAACAAACACTGTGTCTTCCTTCACCACCACTGATCTAGACCCCTGTTGGTGAGGTGAGGCCCCAGTGTTGTGTAGTATATAACAAACACTGTGTCTTCCTTCACCACCACTGATCTAGACCCCTTTTGGTGAGGTGAGGCCCCAGTGTTGTGTAGTATATAACAAACACTGTGTCTTCCTTCACCACCACTGATCTAGACCCCTGTTGGTGAGGTGAGGCCCCAGTGTTGTGTAGTATATAACAAACACTGTGTCTTCCTTCACCACCACTGATCTAGGCCCCTGTTGGTGAGGTGAGGCCCCAGTGTTGTGTAGTATATAACAAACACTGTGTCTTCCTTCACCACCACTGATCTAGACCCCTGTTGGTGAGGTGAGGCCCCAGTGTTGTGTAGTATATAACAAACACTGTGTCTTCCTTCACCACCACTGATCTAGACCCCTGTTGGTGAGGTGAGGCCCCAGTGTTGTGTAGTATATAACAAACACTGTGTCTTCCTTCACCACCACTGATCTAGACCCCTGTTGGTGAGGTGAGGCCCCAGTGTTGTGTAGTATATAACAAACACTGTGTCTTCCTTCACCACCACTGATCTAGGCCCCTGTTGGTGAGGTGAGGCCCCAGTGTTGTGTAGTATATAACAAACACTGTGTCTTCCTTCACCACCACTGATCTAGACCCCTGTTGGTGAGGTGAGGCCCCAGTGTTGTGTAGTATATAACAAACACTGTGTCTTCCTTCACCACCACTGATCTAGACCCCTGTTGGTGAGGTGAGGCCCCAGTGTTGTGTAGTATATAACAAACACTGTGTCTTCCTTCACCACCACTGATCTAGGCCCCTGTTGGTGAGGTGAGGCCCCAGTGTTGTCCGCTACACGACGGCTTCCTCCAAAAATCTTGACTAACCCGACAATATTAAACTTAAACAAGAAAATTAACGAAAAGAACTTAATAAACTCTTCCGAACACACCAACTAAGATGTTACCTCCTCCTGTGTGGACACGATACTTGACACATCTGAGAGGGAGAGACAAGCCCCGTGTTGAAGGGAGTGTGGGGGGGTGGGGGAGTGGGAGGCCTGCCCTGGGGTGCTCGGCAGCGGCGAGGTCGGGCGTCCCCCGTCTGCTTGTGCCCCGTCCGACGCCCCGCCGGAGTCTAGCCCCAGCGAGGAGGAGGCACCGCCTAGCCCGTCGCGGCTCACTGGGCTCCCACAAGAGTCCTAGGAAGGGGGAATAAAAGTGGTAATGGGTCCAACGCCTCGGCACATCCCCCCACACGCACGACAGGACGGGAGATTTAAGTCCCGTCCGATCGAGCGTACGTCCACCGTGGCAAGATGGAGCGTTCATTACCCCCGGCCTGCCCCACACTGTGTGTTAATCTCACGCTACACAACATGCACAGGCCTAAACTAAGCGATTAAATACAATGCATAACCTAAGATTAATCACAGCGCCATGGAAGCGAGTCGGGTTAAATTCACCAACGTAATGTATTCAGTGTGAGTGAGGGGGTGTGGGGGTTAGTGAGCGGCTATAGGCACTTACTTGACTCTGCATTGAGGCCGGGGAGGGGGAGAGGGGAGCCTGGGCCGCCCCGTTGTGCGACGTGGGCCGGATGACCCCCTCGGAGGACTGTTGTGTGGAGGATGATAAGATGGACTCGGAGGATGAGGAAGCTCGCCTCCGCAGGACTTCCGCTGCGCCTCGATCACTCAGACGGTCTTTGTCTTCATCTCTGTAATATAACTTACTTATTACAGCTAAAATATGATGAAGAAAGCTAAATACAAACCTAAGCTATCATTAACACACACACCTACAGTTAAATTATCGAGATGAGAGCTAAATATAAAAGTAATTAAGCTATCATTAACACAAACACCTACAGCTAAAGTATGAAGGAAGCTATAAACCTAAGCTATCATTAACACACACACACACACACACCTACAGTTAAATTATCGAGAAAAGCTAAACAAACTATTTACAGCTATCATTAACACACACACCTGCAGCTAAAATATGAGGGAAGCTAAATAAAAAAGTAATGAAGCTATAAAACAAAGAACTTTCGGAGACACGACTGTTTATCAGAGGCGGTGTGGATATAGTACACCGTATACTAAGCCATTGGTACCCATTTACAACTGGGTGAACTAGAGACGCCCGGGGATTGAACCAACGACACCCAGGGACACGAAACGAGAGCCGTAACCGCTCGTTGGACTTACCTATTCACCTGAACTGCCTCGTTGGACTTACCTAATCTTTAGAAGTATATACTTGTCTGGAATGAGGCCCTGTTTGCCTTGGAACGACCCTCTCCACCAATCACTAGAGACCTGGGAGTGTAGAACGAGCACATCGCCTTTGTTGAAGCTTAGTTCGCGTTCAGACCGAGCATTGAAGTCAAACTGTGCGATGGCTTCAAGAATCTCGCTCTCTGTTGGGGAAAGTTTTGGGTAAGCTTTAGTCATCTGGGGAAAGTTTAGGATAAGCTTTAGTCATCTGGGGAAAGTTTAGGATAAGCTTTAGTCATCTGAGGAAAATTTTGGATAAGCTTTAGTCATCTGGGGAAAGTTTAGGCTAAGCTTTACTGCAACCTAACCTAACCCCCAGGAAGCATTAAGGTATTTTAACCATCAGGTGAATTAAGCTGATGGGGGGGGGGGGGAGGGGAGGGGGGGGCTAATGTACAGTTGATCCAAATAGAAACAAACAAACAAACACAAACAAGCAAAACTAAACAAACAGTAAAACCTCAATATAACGAACTATATACAGATGAAAGTCCATTATATCGAGGGTCTGTACTAAAACCTCAATATAACGAACTATATAGAGATGAAAGTCCATTATATCAAGGGTTCATTATATATAAAACCTCCATATAACGAACTATATAGAGATGAAAGTCCATTATATCGAGGGTCTGTACTAAAACCTCAATATAACAAACTATATTGAGAAAAATCCATTATATCGAGGTTTCGCTGCACACAAAACAGGTGAACTTACTTCCAAAGATCTGTAGAGTTATGTCTTTGTCCCTAAACACAGAATCTGCAACAAAAGCGACAAAGACACAATCAAGACAACATGCACGTAAACAAATTAAGTAGACTAACTGGTGCGGAGAGTCGTTAGGGCGGGTCTAATTGTGTGTCGTCTTGGGTAATGGCCGATTAGTTGAGGTTATTTGGGTTTTTAATTGCTTGACGTTGGGTTAGGTTAGGTTGGGTTGGATTACGTTAGGGTAGGTTTAGGGTTAGGTTAGGTTAGGTTAAGGGTTAGGTTAGGATGGGATAGTACAAGTAAAATTTCTCAAAAATCAATCAATTCTCAGCCCCCGTAAGACAAGGTAACGAGACCTGCCCCAACGATCACCTTAACACAAACAAAACAACTACATTAACGTTCTACTGTACTGAAATGTTTCTCTGTCAATACTCCCTAAAGATGTTTGATCAGGCATCGGAGACTATGATCGATCATTGATTGAATAAGTTACATGCTACAACAACATGTACAGGGTGTGTCGTAAGTCATATATACTGTACAGGGTGTGTCGTAAGTCATATATACTGTACAGGGTGTGTCGTAAGTCATATATACAGTACAGGGTGTGTCGTAAGTCATATATACTGTACAGGGTGTGTCGTAAGTCATATATACTGTACAGGGTGTGTCATAGGTCATATATATACTGTACAGGGTGTGTCATAGGTCATATATACTGTATAGGGTGTGTCATAGGCCATATATATACTGTACAGGGTGTGTCATAGGCCATATATATACTGTACAGGGTGTGTCATAGGTCATATATACTGTACAGGGTGTGTCGTAAGTCATATATACAGTACAGGGTGTGTCGTAAGTCATATATACAGTACAGGGTGTGTCGTAAGTCATACATACTGTACAGGGTGTGTCATAGGTCATATATATACTGTACAGGGTGTGTCATAGGTCATATATACTGTATAGGGTGTGTCATAGGCCATATATATACTGTACAGGGTGTGTCATAGGCCATATATATACTGTACAGGGTGTGTCATAGGTCATATATACTGTACAGGGTGTGTCGTAAGTCATATATACAGTACAGGGTGTGTCGTAAGTCATATATACAGTACAGGGTGTGTCGTAAGTCATACATACTGTACAGGGTGTGTCATAGGTCATATATATACTGTACAGGGTGTGTCATAGGTCATATATATACTGTACAGGGTGTCATAGGTCATATATATACTGTACAGGGTGTGTCATTAGTAGTGTGCCATACTGTACAGGGTGTCTCAAAAGTCCACTAACCTCAGACCAACAAACAAATATATTAAGCTGTAACAAAGCAAATTATTAGCAAAAACAATTAAACAAACACAAAAAACAAACAAATAAATTAATCACAAGCAAAACAAACATACAAACACACTACATCAAATAGGGTTTTCGGATAGTGAAAGAGGCGAACGGATACAATTTACGGGTAAACGGCATCTCGGATAATGCAGGATATCAGTGTAATAAAAGCAATGGGATATTATTTTATACGACAATTCATGAAAACAAGAAAAATGGCTCCTGTTAAATCAGACGTCGACGAACTCACTTAACTACCTCGTTAAACGTCTATAGATGAACTAATTCACTTAACTACCTCATAAAATGTCAATATAGATGAACTTACTCACTTGACTACCTCGTTAAACGTCTATAGATGAACTTACTCACTTGACTACCTCATAAAAGTCAATATAGATGAACTTACTCACTTGACTACCTCATAAAAGTCAATATAGATGAACTTACTCACTTGACTACCTCATTAAAACGTCAATATAGATGAACTTACTCACTTGACTACCTCGTTAAACGTCTATAGATGAACTAATTCACTTAACTACCTCATAAAACGTCAATATAGATGAACTTACTCACTTGACTACCTCGTTAAATGTCTATAGATGAACTAATTCACTTAACTACCTCATAAAACGTCAATATAGATGAACTTACTCACTTGACTACCTCGTTAAACGTCTATAGATGAACTAATTCACTTAACTACCTCATAAAACGTCAATATAGATGAAACTAACTCACTTAACGATCCAGGAAAACGTCACATAAACCGACCGTCGACAATTCGCGACTTACCGTCCTCCGATTGGCCGGGTTCCGAGTCGACGTCATCGTGAGCCTCTGAAGGGGCGTCTCCCACCTCGGCCTCAAGGTCTATGGAGTCACGGGAGATGTATTTCTCGTAGGTGTGGCCGCCGTCGCTTGGGAAGATGTCCTCGCTGAAGATGATGATGTTCTTAATCAGCTCGTTCACTAAATTCTGGTACTGGACCTGTAAGAAGTAGGTTGTTATTTATGTTAGTTATCCCAACGTAACCTAACGTAACATAACCTAACGCAACCTAATATATCATTATCCAAACCTAACTAAATTTTGGTACTGGACCTGTAAGAAGTGGGTTATTATTATGGTAGTTATCCCAACGTAACCTAACGTAATATAACATTAAACTAACGTAACGTAAACTAACCTAACCTAACACTATCCTAACCTAACCAACAACAACAAACTTTCGACTAAATTACGGATATTGATAATAACAAATGACTCTCGACAAATCCGTCAGAACGAGAAAAAAATAATAAAAAAATAAACTTCAATAATTCCGAGAAACGTAAAACGGCTTCAGGTAAATATCACGAGCTATTTACAACGCTTCTCTTGTTCTTGTTTAGGGTGTTTCATTCTCCGCCTTGTTCTAGTAATAAGAGTAATTACCTGGACCTTGTTCTAGTAATAAGAGTAATTACCTGGACCTTGTTCTAGTAATAAGAGTAATCACCTGGTCTTTGTTCTAGTAATAAGAGTAATTACCTGGACCTTGTTCTAGTAATAAGAGTAATTACCTGGACCTTGTTCTAGTAATAAGAGTAATTACCTGGACCTTGTTCTAGTAATAAGAGTAATTACCTGGTCCTTGTTCTAGTAATAAGAGTAATTACCTGGACTTTGTTCTAGTAATAAGAGTAATTACCTGGACCTTGTTCTAGTAATAAGAGTAATTACCTGGTCTTTGTTCTAGTAATAAGATTAATTACCTGGACCTTGTTCTAGTAATAAGAGTAATTACCTGGTCTTTGTTCTAGTAATAAGAGTAATTACCTGGACCTTGTCCTAGTAATAAGAGTAATTACCTGGACCTTGTTCTAGTAATAAGAGTAATTACCTGGACCTTGTTCTAGTAATAAGAGTAATTACCTGGACCTTGTCCTAGTAATAAGAGTAATTACCTGGACCTTGTTCTAGTAATAAGAGTAATTACCTGGTCTTTGTTCTAGTAATAAGAGTAATTACCTGGACCTTGTTCTAGTAATAAGAGTAATCACCTGGTCTTTGTCTTCAGGTATGGGAACTAGTGTTGGCCCAAAACAGATGGCCAGGTTATATGGATCCATCATGTTTTCGTCGCTGAATTCAGACAAACTGCGGGAAAATAAAACATTGTTATGGAGAGAGAGAGTTTGGCTGTGTGAGTAAAGAAGGATGTACTATGGGCAAGACACCAGCCCACGGTGCAGCCCATTAAAGTACCTGTAAAAGAGAGAGTGTGTGAAGCAACATTGTGGTGAAGAGTAGAGAATATTGTTTAAGTGTTTTGTAAGTGAGGAACAATACTTATAACATTAATTTAATTGTTTTTTAATATTTGTAAGTGATAAACAATGGACTGAGTTACTTATGACATTAATTTAAATATTTATAAGTATTTTTAAGTGAAAAATGATGGACTGTCTTACTTATAACATTCAATTAAGTGTTCTTTAAGTATATATAAGTAATGAAGTAAACACTGTGGCTTACTTAAAATACTAAATTAAGTAAGGGGAGAATTCTTTAAGTAAATCTGCAATGAAACAATAACACTTATATCACAATATTAAGTGTATTTAAGTAGATTTAAGTAACAGACTATAAATTAAAACTTACTTACATTTTACCAATGAATAAATTGTACACAAGACACCTTAAACTACTGAATAACTACCTGTAATAAAATAAACTTAAATTATATCTTTTAACTCAAATTTATTACCAATCTTTATAAATAAATTCACAAAATCAGTTAGTTTTATTCACCTTAAAGAAAACTCGCTCTAAAAATTGTCTTCGCGATTTTATGTTACACGATGACACAATTGGTGAAGTGTTTTGGCAACCCTGGTGAGAAATCGGGAGTCTCAGTGTTTATTTTGAAATTCATCGGACATCCTTGGTTAAAGATGAATTTCGGAGCGAGTTTACCCTAATGTACCTTCGTTTACTAAGTTACAATGCATAACTAGTGTACCCTAATGTACCTTCGTTTACTAAGTTACAATGCATCCCTAGTGTACCATAACGTACCTTTGTTAATTAAGTTGCAATGTATAACAAGAATGTACCCTAATGTAGCTTTGTTTACTAAGTTACAATGCATCCCTAGTGTACCCTAATGTACCTTCGTTTATTAAGTTTGGCTACAACCCTAGACTTGGTTTGTTTACTTACTGGTTAAGGAATGCAAAGAGGTAACGCATGACGACGAACACAGGTCGAGGAAGACTAGTGACCACGTCCCTCATCTTTACCACGAAGTCGTGTTTCTTCTCTAGGGCTGTGAGGTGGGGGGGGGGGGAGAGTCTGGGGTCAATACAGTGCTATGAAACCTTATCAACTCATGAATAATCTATACGAACTGATTTACATCGAGAATCTCATTCGTAAATCAATTCGTAAATCAAGGAACTCCCACATATAATCCAACAGATCACAACAACTAGTAAACAAACTGATTTACGTGAGTTTCATTCCTATAAATCACGTAAATCAACGAACACATGATAACAATTCACGAACAAACTCAACGAACTAATTTACGTGAGTTTAATTCCTAAAAAAACAGTAAAAATCACGTAAATCAATTCGTAAGTCAAAAAATAACACCTCACACTAAACAACGACTCACGGGCAATCTCCATAAACTGGTCGAAGAATACGGTGGGAAAGAGAGGTTCCCTAAGCTCCCTAAGGTACAGTTTCAACACTCCGGCCACACTGTTGATGTCCGAGGCGTCAGTAACGTCAGCCAGGGGATCCTCCATCCTCTCGAACGACTCCCTGAAGTTGTTGATCTCCACCTGCGAACCCGACACCCTGAAGATCCCTTGGTGGTGCAATCCTGAGGAGGTACGATAAGTTATCAGATTTGTTTAGTGCGACGGGATTCTCCTCGTTGTTTTTCGTGTTAGTTCATGGTGGTAGGAATGTGTATACTACTTAGATTTATACATTTTTATACATATATGTACCTATAGACACTCACGTACATAGATATATATACATACAATACATACACACATATATATGTACCCCAACACACACACACCCCCCTCCCACAGCATCACTACTTACCATACAGATTGATGACCCTAATGCAAGATTTCATAATTAAAGGTATATCTTGTCCAGTGGCTTCAAGGTATTCCTCGAGCGACCCACCGAACAGCTTAGGTTGACCCATCAGAGGATTTCGCCCGATCCGTCGACGGCGAGGTTTGTTTACCAAGTTTCTGCGGTGGTGGATAACGTGAGTCGAGCGTAGATTGATGGCAACCAAATAAATGGAGAGAGAGAGAGAGATTTATCCACATCTAATATTGATGGCAGACAAATAAATGGATAGAGAGAGAGAGAGAGATTTATCCACATCTAATAGACCAAGTATCCGATCAATCCGACATAGTAAGCTCCTACCCACATAAACCGCCGGATTACACACATCTTTCATCAACAACATCCGTAACACGAACCTTTGGGGCGTAGGGGAGGACGTGGTCTGTGTCTCATCGCCAAGGGCTTTACGCATCAGTTCGTAACGTGCTTGAAGGCGTGTGATGAGGTTGCTGCCTAGGGTGTACTCACGGAATTTCTGAAATGTGTTTTAGTTTAGGATCGAGTTTTTATTCGTGTTAATGTTGAACTGAGTCGATACTGTGATGCAAAAGTCTTCTTAAATTTCTAAATGATGAACTGACTCGATACACTAAGGGGAAAGTCTTCAAAAACTTTCTAAATGCTGAATAAAATCATCAAAAACTTTCTAAATCCTGAAGAAAATCATCCTAAACTTTCTGAACCCTGAACGAGACTCCAAACTCACACTCAGGTAGAAATCCTCGGTCTCCTGTCGGTCGGCTTTCATCTTGATAAGCATCGACTCGGGTTGCTTATTATCCATCCGCGGCTCGTCGATGAAATAATGCGCACAGTCGTAGTCCCTCTGATTGATCATCTCCATTAGGGTCTTCTCGGCGGTCTCTATGGTCTTCCAGGTCTCCTCCGACTCGGTCTTGAGGCTGGTGAGCCGGGAGACCAGATGGGCGTAACGCTTCTCCATCTCCTCTTGGACTTGACGATTGACGACCACCTGGTTCACCTGTACTGTGTTGGAGTCCTCGTGAGTCTGGCACTGGGGTATGACAGTGCCTGCCACATACTAGTCCATAGAACGAGTAGGTAAATATTATGAGTCACGGCAGAAAAAAAAAAAAAGTCCCGTCGTCTCTCGATGCTTAAAACAACCCCCGGATTCGGATTCATTAACCCCGGGATTCGGATTAATGAGCCCGAGATTCAGATTCGTGAACCCAGAGCAGTAAACCGATGCAATGTTCTGGCCATAAAGGATTCGGGTTCACGAGTCTGAATCTTTGGGGTTCGTGGTTGAGCAGGAGAGGAGAGAGAGGGGAACTTTTTGGGGGTAACTATCGCAAAACAAAATTCAGAGAGAAATACTTGAAATATAAATAAAAATATGAGATTCTTTAGGTCATATAATTAGGAATGAGGGAATAACAACAACCAATAATGGGTAAAAGTGAGGTTAGAAGGGCCATGGCAGGGACGCCCAGGGTAGAAGGGCCATGGCAGGGACGCCCAGGGTAGAAGGGCCATGGCAGGGACGCCCAGGGTAGAAGGGCCATGGCAGGGACGCCCAGGGTAGAAGGGCCATGGCAGGGACGCCCAGGGTAGAAGGGCCATAGGAAAACAGAAACTAGAATGGATGAATGAAATTAAAAATGGACTCCCTAGAGACAAACAAATTCTTAGATTGATAAAAACAGCCCGAGAACTTTTTAGATTGGAGGACTGTGGTCGCCATCCCTCAGACATGGGGACGGTACTCTGATTGGTCGAGTGGGTGTATTAAGCTGTCAGGCAATCAGAGGTGACGTAAGCAAGTTTGGAAAGTAGCCATTGAAAAGTGATGATAATAATAATAATAATTAAATAAAGAATTACTGAAATAAACTTGAAACACTGAGGAAATGGTAAGTGGCATGAGAGGCAGTAGCTCCAGACAGTACACAGAGGAAGTACATAGACAGTAGTTATAGAGACAGAATAAATATAGTATGGAAGGATGAAAGTGTAGACAGACAGTACCTATAGACAGTACACAGAGGCAGTAGTTATAGACAGTAGCTACAGAGACAGTACACAGAGGCAGTAGGCTACAGAGACAGTAATTATAGACATATTAAACCAAGTATTAATGAATGAAACTCAATAAATTCCAGGATTTATTCCCAAAACAAAGCATTAGAATCCCAAGATCGCATTACAAGGGGTTCGAATCCACATGTTGCAGCATAAGAACAAGAGGTTCGAATCCACATGTTGCAGCATAAATACAAGGGGTTCGAGTCCACATGTTGCAGCGTAAGAACAAGGGGTTCGAATCCACATGTTGCAGCGTAAGTACAAGGGGTTCGAATCCACACGTTGCAGCGTAAGAACAAGGGGTTCGAATCCACATGTTGCAGCGTAAGAACAAGGGGTTCGAATCCACATGTTGCAGCATAAGAACAAGGGGTTCGAATCCACATGTTGCAGCGTAAGAACAAGGGGTTCGAATCCACATGTTGCAGCATAAGAACAAGGGGTTCGAATCCACGTGTTGCAGCGTAAGAACAAGGGGTTCGAATCCACATGTTGCAGCATAAGTACAAGGGGTTCGAATCCACATGTTGCAGCATAAGAACAAGGGGTTCAAATCCACACGTTGCAGCATAAATACAAGGGGTTCGAATCCACATGTTGCAGCATAAATACAAGGGGTTCGAGTCCACATGTTGCAGCGTAAGAACAAGGGGTTCGAATCCACATGTTGCAGCGTAAGTACAAGGGGTTCGAATCCACACGTTGCAGCGTAAGAACAAGGGGTTCGAATCCACATGTTGCAGCGTAAGAACAAGGGGTTCGAATCCACATGTTGCAGCATAAGAACAAGGGGTTCGAATCCACATGTTGCAGCGTAAGAACAAGGGGTTCGAATCCACATGTTGCAGCATAAGAACAAGGGGTTCGAATCCACGTGTTGCAGCGTAAGAACAAGGGGTTCGAATCCACATGTTGCAGCATAAGAACAAGGGGTTCGAATCCACGTGTTGCAGCGTATATATAAAATCGCAATTATAAAAGAATTAAACACAAATAAATTAATAATTGATTTTTACACGTAATAAATTACTTTGAGAAATTTATTATTATATAGTTGATTAAATAAAAAAAATAAATTAGCTAAAGTTTGTGAGGTATTTATTTTTTTATTCAAATGTTTTAAATTATTTGTTTACGGGAATTTATTATTTCTTTGTTATGTCGTCAAAGGTGAATTTATGATTGAGAATATTTGTTATTTTGACCTTTATGGATGACCTGATGATTAGACACCCCAAGATAGTTTTAAAGGAGGGGGGAGGGAGGGAGGGGGAGGGGGGGAGGGGGGAGGAGGGAGGGAGGGAGGGGGGGAGGGAGGGAGGGAGGAGGGAGGAGAGGAGGGAGGGAGGAGAGGGGGGAATCTTCAGGAAAGCACTTGAGGCAGACTAATCTAGAGTGCATACTTAGCATAACTAATTCTCAAACAACCACTCAAGGGAAGGGTTGGACGGGGGGTTTAAACCTCGAAGTAACCCATAAAAAAAAAAACACCGTCAACCCCCATCGAAAAAACAAACATAATCCTCGAACCTAAAAAAAAACACCACACCGTCAACCCTCATCAAAAAAACAAACATAATCCTCGAACCTAAAAAACCCACCAAATCGACCCCAAACCAGATCCCAATTTCCCTCTCACCTCATCTCCTTTGTGTCCCTGGAACTCAAATTTCTTCGGGAGCATAAAAGCCGCGTTGTTAAACTCGAGGAATCTCTGTTTATCCAACCTCGAGTCCAGATTATTGATGGACTTGTTGATTTCGTCGATGCCGTTTTGCAGGCTCCTTCTAAGGCATTCCTCGCCGGAGACGTGGGTTAGGAGGGCTCTGGCGATGCTGCTATGGAATCCAAAATCCATACACTGGAAGATAGGGGAGAATTGTTATTGTTTGTGTGAGAATTGTTGTTGTTTGTGGGAGAATTGTTGTTGTTTGTGTGAGAATTGTTGTTGTTTGTGGGAGAATTGTGGTTGTTTGTGGGAGAATTGTTGTTGTTTGTGTGAGAATTGTTGTTGTTTGAGAGAATTGTTGTTGTTATGCTTGTTATGATGTAGAATCAATCGCAGCATTTGTCACAACATATCATTGTTATAATACTGTAGATTAATAGCATTTGTTACAACACAGTCAATCACAACTGTTGTTAAATCACGTACTCAATAACAAGTCATTTACAACACACACTCACAGCACTTGTTACTCAAAGAACAGATTAGAATTGTACTCTAGAGGATGTCATTGTACTCAAGGGGTAAATTAATGTACTCAGGAGGTTTGACTTAGTCTGTTACATATTAATATTATATAAATATGGGCTAAGGACATAAGTTCATTATATAACTTCTAACACCCAGACTATTGAGTATACAGCTACATAAGGATTTGTTCTCACACAAACAACAACAATTCTCACAAACAACAACAATTTTCACACAAACAACAACAATTCTCACACAAACAACAACAATTCTCACACAAACAACAACAATTCTCACACAAACAACAACAATTCTCACACAAACAACAACAATTCTCACACAAACAACAACAATTTTCACACAAACAACAACAATTCTCATATAAACAACAACAATTCTCACACAAACAACAACAATTCTCATATAAACAAAAACAATTCTCACACAAACAACAACAATTCTCACAAACAACAACAATTCTCACACAAACAACAACAATTTTCACACAAACAAAAATTTTCACACAAACAACAACAATTCTCACACAAACAACAACAATTCTCACACAAACAACAACATTTCTCACACAAACAACAGCAATTCTCATATAAACAACAACAATTCTCACACAAACAGCAATTCTCCCACAAACAACAGCAATTCTCACACAACCCCTCCTCCCCACATACTACCCACACACACAACCACCACCCACACTACCCCACACAAACAACAACCATCCACTCAGTACTCACATCCACAATATCCGACAGATCCTCAACGAAGTACTTGTGGATAGCAGCGTTGGCCGAGTCCATTGACAGGATGTACTCATTTCTGGCCTTCAGTGCCTTGAGTTTGGCGTCCATGTACTTGCTGCTCCGCTGTCAAGTGTAAGTGGATCAGAAATTAATAAATAAATTGATTGTATTAGTGGTTTATTAATACAACTACTGTATTTAAATGTTGTATTACTATTTATTAATACAACTACTGTATTTAAATGTTGTATTAGTGGTTTATTAATACAACTACTGTATTTAAATGTTGTATTAGTGGTTTATTAATACAACTACTGTATTTAAATGTTGTATTACTATTTATTAATACAACTACTGTATTTAAATGTTGTGTTAGTGGTTTATTAATACAACTACTGTATTATTCACGTTACAAAATAAACCTACTGTATTCTGGCATCTTATAACACACCATTAACCCATAATTACCACACCTACTATAATCTAATTGCCATATTGCCTTTAAAAATGACTCCTATTATATTTTAAATGCCATATTGTTATTAATGTGTTTCTTTGTCTTGTTGCAATATGTCGGTCTGTTGGTATTTACTTGAGTAGGAATTTTAATTTATATTTTCTTTGTATACCTACACTGTGTATGTATGTTGTTTGTATACCTACACTGTGTATGTTGTATACTTTCACTGTGTATGTATGTTGTTTGTATACCTACACTGTCTAGGTACACTGTACACCTACGTTACTTGTATACCTACAGCATATTCCTACCCTCAGCTTAGTCTTACTTCCCTACTCTTCTCCAGCTCAACCTTAACCACGGCATAAATCCAAACCCTAGCTTAAATTTTAACCCCAGCTAGAATCCAAACCCCAGCTTAAATTCTTACCTTCTGAATCTCCTTCTCAATGACTCGAAACTTCTTGCTCTTTTCAAGCTTCTCCTTAGGGATAGCCTGCTCAAGCTTACTCCTCTGGGCTTCAAAATTCCGCAGCTTAGTCTCGGCATTCTTGAACTCAGTTTGATAAGTATGATATGTTCTCATGGTTGTATGAAGCTCATGTAGTACCTTGAGCAGTTCTTCGTGGCTCTCGTAACCAATCTCTCGACACTGGAATTGTTTTTCGGACGTTAGATTCAGAGTACTGGGGTCTAGGCTATATCATGATCTATATTTAACGGGTTATTTGGGGAATGTTCGTTATATTGGGGTTCCGTTAGATGTGAAACTGCCATATAACGAAGTATTTGGAGAGGAATGTTTGTTATATCAAGGGTTCGTTAGATGTGAAACCTCCATATAACGAAGTATCTGGAGATGAAAGTCCATTATATCAAGGGTCCAGTATATCAAGGGCCCATTATATCAAGGGTCCAGTATATCATGGGCCCATTATATCAAGGGTCTGTTAGATTTGAAAAAGCAAATTTATTACAAAATAACTAGAGAGAATATTAATCCCAATATAACCTCAAAAAACACCGAAATTAATCCCAATATGACCAAAAAACACCAAAATTAATCCCAATATGACCAAAAAAACACCAAAATTAATCCCAATATAACCATACATCCCTCTTACCCTTTTGTAAATCCTCTGGACATCATCTTGCACTTGTGTAAATCTAGGAATGACATTATTGAGATAGACGTCAGCCATAGCATATTGGTCCCTCGCATCTTTACGAGTCTGGTTCACTAACGAGTTCCAGCAGCTGTAGACACTGAACAGGTGCAGCTGCTCCCGTCTGTAAGTAAAGAGATGTGTGAGGTGCAGCTGTTATCGGGATGTGTGAGGTGCAGCTGCTCCCGTCTGTAAGTAAAGAGATGTGTGAGTTGCAGCTGTTATCGGGATGTGTGAGGTGCAGCTGCTCCCGTCTGTAAGTAAAGAGATGTGTGAGGTGCAGCTGTTATCGGGATGTGTGAGGTGCAGCTGGGATGCGGTTCTTGTCGATTTGTAAATAATGGAAGGTGTGAGGTGCAGCTGGGATGCGGTTCTTGTCGATTTGTAAATAATGGAAGGTGTAAAGTGATAGTCTAGGTAATGTGTATTGTTTGTATACATGGTGGACTGTATACCTGAGTTGTTTAGTATACATGGTGAACTGTATGCCTGTGTTGTTTAGTATACATGGTGGACTGTATACCTATGTTATCAAGGTCACCTCAGAATTAGCCAACAGTACAAAAGAATTTATTCAGCATTAATACCCTTTATACATCCACCTCAGCAGTTACCCTTTAAGAATTAGATCACAGAATTTACCCACAGGAAGACAGTGATAATGTCAGTATTTTAGAGTATTATGAGTATTATTTCAGTATTTTGAGTATTTTTCGCAGTTTTTTGAGTATTCTGCGTATTTTTCGTAGTATTTTGAGTATTTTTTGCAGTATTTTGAGTATTCTGAGTATTTTTCGAAGTATTTTGAGTATTTTTCGTAGTATTTTGAGTATTCTGAGTATTTTTCGTAGTATTTTGAGTATTTTTCAGTATTTTCTCAGTATTTCAGTATTTTTTTGTATTATACCTACAACCTCTACTGATTATTACCTACAACCGACCCAGATTACGACACTATCATCAATATTACCTATAACACTCACAAACTTACATTGACTTTAAAAACACAACCCAATGTCACCTATAACTATATATCTACAACAATGTAACAACCTCTTTCTACAACCCATTAAAAACTGCTTTATAAGACGAATATAATCTTCACTACAGTTACAACCCAGTCACAACTCTTAAATAATACTAATACAACTTTCACAACTCTTATATAACGTTAATATAACCTTCCATACATCACAACTCGGTCACAAACCTTACACAATCCACCTATGGCCTTCACAACCCATCCAAACTCTTACACAACTCACCCACAACCAATTCACAACAACCACAATCAATTCACAACACTAATATAATATTCCCTATAGTTACAACCCTTACACAAGCTTCACAACCAATTCACAACCCTTCCACAACAGATTCACACTTAAATTATTGCCCTCAAGAGTTCACAAGCTGTAGTGTAATTAAGAAACATTTTAACATTAACTAAATATCGAAGTCATTCTTAAGTAGACGTTGAATGCTCACTTGTTTTTATATATATATGTGTCAGAGTGTATGGTAATTATTCACAGAGTCCCTTGATGTTAGTGTTTACAGAGTCCCTTGATGTTAGTGTTTACAGAGTCCCTTGATGTTAGTGTTTACAGAGTCCCTTCATGTTTGTGTTTACAGAGTCCCTTGATGTTAGTGTTTACAGAGTCCCTTCATGTTTGTGTTTACAGAGTCCCTTGATGTTAGTGTTTACAGAGTCCCTTGATGTTAGTGTTTACAGAGTCCCTTGATGTTAGTGTTTACAGAGTCCCTTGATGTTAGTGTTTACAGAGTCCCTTGATGTTAGTGTTTACAGAGTCCCTTCATGTTTGTGTTTACAGAGTCCCTTGATGTTAGTGTTTACAGAGTCCCTTGATGTTTGTGGGTGTATTTTACGAGCAAAAGGGGTGTATTTTAGGAGTACGAGTGTATTTTACAAGCACCAAATCACTTACTTAATTCGTTGTTCCTTGTGTCTAGCTTGCAGACTCTTCGCTAACTTGTCCAGTTTAGTTGCATAATCTTGATGAAGTTCAGCTCGACGCCTAAACCAGTCTTGTAGTTCATTCACTAAAGCTGTCTGTGTGTCGACTCTGCCATCTAGAGCCCGCAGTTGTTCGTTAAGCTGTGACCGCAACTCTGTAATGGAAAGAATGGGTGTTATTGTTTTGTACCTTAAACCAGGGGGAAAAACCTGTTGATGTACCTTAAACCATGGGGGGGGGGGGAAAAAAACCTGTTGATGTACCTTAAACCATGGGGGAAAAAACCTGTTGATGTACCTTAAACCATGGGGGGGGGGGAAAAAACCTGTTGATGTACCTTAAACCATGGGGGAAAAAACCTGTTGATATACCTTAAACCATGGTGGAAAAAAACCTGTTGATATACCTTAAACCATGGGGGAAAAAACCTGTTGATGAACCTTAAACCATGGAAAAAACCTGCCTTAAACCATGATAAAAAACAGAATAATGTCCTTTAAACCATGATAAAACCAGATTAATATCCTTAAACCACGTTAAAACCAGATTAATATCCTTAAACCACGATAAACCCAATTTAACATCACATAAACCATAATAAAACATCGTTAACTAAACCCTGTTGGATAAATATGCAGTTTTAACTCTGAAAAAATACGTTAAAATAATGTTTCATGGCTTTTGTAGACATTTATGGCTGAAATAAGGTTAAAAATAAGGTTAGAATGATGTCTTAAAGCCTTTATAGACATTTATGGCTGAAATAAGGTTAAAAATAAGGTTAGATTGATGTCTTAAAGCCTTTATAGACATTTATGGCTGAAATAAGGTTAAAAATAAGGTTAGAATGATGTCTTAAAGCCTTTGTAGACATTTATGGCTGAAATAAGATAATAAGGTTAGATTGATGTCCTTTTCAGTACATTATGGCTAAAATAAGATTAGAACTGTCTTAATGCCTTCCGTAGACGTATATAACCTTTAAAATATAAGTTAAATGTTAGATTATCATTTTATAAACATTTTAAGAAAGAATAATGATATGTTACTTTCAGTTAAATGTTAAATTATTCTTGTTTATTTGACAACCACAACCACCACAACTACAACAACTACAACCATTATTACTACTACTACAACAACCACAACAACTACAACCACTACTACAACAACCACAATTACCACTACTACAACAACTACTACCATAACTACCACCATTACTACCATAACTACCACCACTACTACCATTACTACTACCACAACTACAACAACTGCAACCATTACTACTACTACTACCACAACTACAACAACCACAATTACCACTACTACACAACTATACCTACTACCACCATTACTACCATAACTACCACACACACCTACTACTCACTACACATTTACTACTACTACCACAACTACAAACAACCACAATACCACTACTACACTACTACTACTACTACCACAACTACCAACACCACTACACTACATTACTCTACACACTACAACAACACATACATACTACAACAACCCACCACAACCACCATAACTACCACTACCACCAGAACTACCACTACTACCACAACCACCAGAACTACCACTACTACAACAACCACCACAACTACCACAACCATTACTACAACTACTACTACTACCACAACAACAACCACAATTACCACCACTACTACAACAACTACCACTACCATAACTACCACTACTACCACAACCACCACAACTACCACTACCACAACCAGCATACCTGACTTACTTACAGGTACCATCTCTCTCTCTCTCTCTCTCTCTCTCTCTCTCTATCTTACATCCTGTGTCGACATTATACTCTCTCTCTCTCTCGTCCTGTTTTATGTATGTATATATATATGTATGTATTTATATATGTATACCTCCCCATTGTCCCTTAAAATCCCCCTTTCCTCCCCTAAATCCCCCTTTCCTCCCCCCCCCCTAGGCAGGTGTGCGTTAGTGTCTCACAGGAACTACGCCCACCTGGCCACCCTCACCTGGCCTAATTAATTAACTCAACTCTAATACGCCCATTCACTCAACTAACTTATTTATGTAACACGGATTTGCTTATTTTTTCTATTTTATGCAACACGAATTTACATACAGATACTTTCCATTTAATACAATATAAATACAGTACATATTTATTAATAATTCCACTAAAAAATAGGAAAGTTTATATAATTTTCACCTAAAAAACGTAAAAAATAGCAAAGTTTATATAATTTTCACCTAAAAAACGTAAAAAATAACTTCGTTGTAGTTTTAAATAAGGTTAATTGAGGGGGTGAGGGCGGGTGTGTTTGATGTGAGTATGGGAAGGGGTGGAAAGGGGGTGTGGAAGGGGTGGAAGGGGGTGTGGAAGGGGGTGTGGAAGGGGTGGAAGGGGGGTGTGGAAGGGGGGTGGAAGGGGTGTGGAAGGGGGTGTGGAAGGGTGTGTGGAAGGGTGGAAGGGGGTCGACTCAGTAGCGAGGAGAGAGAGAGAGAGAGAGAGACACTAAACGAGCAACACAAACAATTCCTAACAATCCACTCTTCTAGTTAAATCACGTGACGTCACTTCCTGGCCATCCGTTGACGTCAGAGGACATCCAGCAAGCATGACCAAGGACACAACAAAATGAAGTCGTAGTTTATCAGAGACTCGAGCTGACAGACAGACACAGACAAACAGACAAACACAGACAGCCAGACAGCACAAATCATCTAGTGGCACTCACAAGGGGACAGTGGCACCAACATAAATAAGACTTGAGGTTAGTGGCACAAGTGGAGACAGTGGCAGTAAGTAGCAGTAAGTGGTATAGGTAACACAAGTAATGGCACGGAACGACACTACCGGGTACTTACGGTATTAAGAGAGGAAGTGGCGCAAGTAGTGTGTGGTCTAGTGGCATATATAAGGCTATAACAACCACCACTACTACCACTGCCACTACCACTACAACCACCACCACTACTACCACTGCCACCACTACTACTACTACTACCACTACCACTGCCACTACTACTACCACCACTACAACAACCACCACCACTACTACTACCACCACCACTACTACCTCCACTACCACAACTACCACCAGGGTCGGATTATCAAGGGGGCAGAGTGGGTACAGTGCCCAGGGCCTACGAAAATTTAAAAGGCCTACGAAATTTTGAGAGGCCTACGAAATTTTGAGGCCTACGAAATTTTGATAGGCCTACGAAAATTTGATAGGCCTATGAAATTTTGATAGGCCTACGAAAAATTGAGATATAATTGTTTGTTCACTGTGATTTGGCCTATTCACTTTTATGTTCCAAAAAGTTACACAAAAATAATCGATAAATTTGACCTGACCTGACCTAACCACAACTACCACCCCTACCACCACATCAACCACCCCAACCACCCCTACCACAACTACCACCACATCAACCACCCCTACTACAACTACCACCACATCAACCACCCCTACCACAACTACCACCACATCAACCACCCCTACCACAACTACCATCACATCAACCACCCCTACTACAACTACCACCACATCAACCACCCCTACCACAACTACCATCACATCAACCACCCATACTACAACTACCACCACATCAACCACCCCTACTACAACTACCACCACATCAACCACCCCTACTACAACTACCACCACATCAACCACCCCTACCACAACTACCACCACATCAACCACCCCTACCACAACTACCACCACATCAACCACCCTACTACAACTACCACCACATCAACCACCCCTACTACAACTACCACCACATCAACCACCCCTACCACAACTACCACCACATCAACCACCCCTACTACAACTACCACCACATCAACCACCCCTACCACAACTACCACCACATCAACCACCCCTACCACAACTACCACCACATCAACCACCCCTACCACAACTACCACCACATCAACCACCCCTACTACAACTACCACCACATCAACCACCCCTACTACAACTACCACCACATCAACCACCCCTACCACAACTACCACCACATCAACCACCCCTACCACAACTACCACCACATCAACCACCCCTACCACAACTACCACCACATCAACCACCCCTACTACAACTACCACCACATCAACCACCCCTACTACAACTACCACCACATCAACCACCCCTACCACAACTACCACCACATCAACCACCCCTACTACAACTACCACCACATCAACCACCCCTACCACAACTACCACCACATCAACCACCCCTACCACAACTACCACCACATCAACCACCCCTACCACAACTACCACCACATCAACCACCCCTACTACAACTACCACCACATCAACCACCCCTACCACAACTACCACCATACGAAGCAACAAGTACCTAAAAATACCAGGATATTTAATTCAACCAATGGCAACTCTCTATTTCTCCATGACGTCACATCCTGTCGACCAATCAACAGTCACTATATTAACTGAAGAGTGCATTTGCTATAACACTTGGTTAGGTTAGTGTTAGGTTAGGTTAGTGTTAGGTTAGTGTTAGGTTAGTGTTAGTGTTAGGTTAGGTTAGGTTAGTGTTAGGTTAGGTTAGTGTTAGGTTAGGTTAGGTTAGGTTAGGTTAGTGTTAGGTTAGGTTAGGTTAGTGTTAGGTTAGTGTTAGGTTAGGTTAGTGTTAGGTTAGTGTTAGTGTTAGGTTAGGTTAGGTTAGTGTTAGGTTAGGTTAGGTTAGGTTAGGTTAGTGTTAGGTTAGTGTTAGGTTAGGTTAGGTTAGGTTAGTGTTAGGTTAGGTTAGGTTAGTGTTAGGTTAGGTTAGGTTAGGTTAGGTTAGGTTAGTGTTAGGTTAGGTTAGGTTAGGTTAGGTTAGTGTTAGGTTAGGTTAGGTTAGTGTTAGGTTAGTGTTAGGTTAGGTTAGGTTAGGTTAGTGTTAGGTTAGGTTAGGTTAGGTTAGTGTTAGGTTAGGTTAGTGTTAGGTTAGTGTTAGGTTAGGTTAGTGTTAGGTTAGGTTAGGTTAGTGTTAGGTTAGGTTAGTGTTAGTGTTAGGTTAGGTTAGGTTAGTGTTAGGTTAGTGTTAGGTTAGGTTAGTGTTAGGTTAGGTTAGGTTAGGTTAGGTTAGTGTTAGGTTAGGTTAGGTTAGTGTTAGGTTAGTGTTAGGTTAGGTTAGGTTAGGTTAGGTTAGGTTAGTGTTAGGTTAGGTTAGGTTAGTGTTAGGTTAGTGTTAGGTTAGTGTTAGGTTAGGTTAGTGTTAGGTTAGGTTAGTGTTAGGTTAGTGTTAGGTTAGTGTTAGGTTAGTGTTAGGTTAGGTTAGGTTAGTGTTAGGTTAGTGTTAGGTTAGTGTTAGGTTAGTGTTAGGTTAGGTTAGTGTTAGGTTAGTGTTAGGTTAGGTTAGGTTAGTGTTAGGTTAGGTTAGTGTTAGGTTAGTGTTAGGTTAGGTTAGTGTTAGGTTAGTGTTAGGTTAGGTTAGTGTTAGGTTAGGTTAGGTTTGGTTAGTGTTAGGTTAGTGTTAGGTTAGGTTAGGTTAGTGTTAGGTTAGTGTTAGGTTAGGTTAGTGTTAGGTTAGTGTTAGGTTAGTGTTAGGTTAGGTTAGTGTTAGGTTAGTGTTAGGTTAGTGTTAGGTTAGTGTTAGTGTTAGGTTAGGTTAGTGTTAGGTTAGTGTTAGGTTAGTGTTAGTGTTAGGTTAGGTTAGTGTTAGGTTAGTGTTAGTGTTAGGTTAGGTTAGTGTTAGGTTAGGTTAGGTTAGTGTTAGGTTAGGTTAGTGTTAGGTTAGTGTTAGGTTAGTGTTAGGTTAGTGTTAGGTTAGGTTAGGTTAGTGTTAGGTTAGGTTAGGTTAGGTTAGTGTTAGGTTAGTGTTAGGTTAGGTTAGGTTAGGTTAGGTTAGTGTTAGGGTTAGGTTAGGTTAGGTTAGTGTTAGGTTAGGTTAGGTTAGTGTTAGGTTAGGTTAGTGTTAGGTTAGTGTTAGGTTAGGTTAGTGTTAGGTTAGTGTTAGGTTAGGTTAGTGTTAGGTTAGTGTTAGGTTAGGTTAGGTTAGTGTTAGGTTAGTGTTAGTGTTAGGTTAGGGTTAGGTTAGTGTTAGGTTAGGGTTGGGTTAGGTTAGGTTAGTGTTAGGTTAGTGTTAGGTTAGGTTAGTGTTAGGTTAGTGTTAGGTTAGTGTTAGGTTAGGTTAGGTTAGTGTTAGGTTAGTGTTAGGTTAGGTTAGTGTTAGGTTAGGTTAGGTTAGTGTTAGGTTAGTGCTAGTGTTAGGTTAGGTTAGGTTAGTGTTAGGTTAGTGTTAGGTTAGTGTTAGTGTTAGGTTAGTGTTAGGTTAGGGTTAGGTTAGGTTAGTGTTAGGTTAGTGTTAGGTTAGGTTAGTGTTAGGTTAGGTTAGTGTTAGGTTAGGTTAGTGTTAGGTTAGGTTAGGTTAGTGTTAGGTTAGTGTTAGGTTAGGTTAGGTTAGGTTAGTGTTAGGGTTAGGTTAGTGTTAGGTTAGTGTTAGGTTAGGCTAGGTTAGTGTTAGGTTAGGTTAGTGTTAGGTTAGTGTTAGGTTAGTGTTAGGTTAGGTTAGTGTTAGGTTAGTGTTAGGTTAGGTTAGTGTTAGGTTAGTGTTAGGTTAGGTTAGTGTTAGGTTAGGTTAGTGTTAGGTTAGTGTTAGGTTAGGTTAGGTTAGGGTTAGGTTAGTGTTAGGTTAGGTTAGGTTAGGTTAGGCTAGGTTAGTGTTAGGTTAGTGTTAGGTTAGGTTAGTGTTAGGTTAGGTTAGTGTTAGGTTAGGTTAGGTTAGGTTAGGTTAGTGTTAGGTTAGGTTAGTGTTAGGTTAGTGTTAGGTTAGTGTTAGGTTAGTGTTAGGTTAGGTTAGTTTTAGGTTAGTGTTAGGTTAGTGTTAGGTTAGGTTAGTGTTAGGTTAGGTTAGGTTAGTGTTAGGTTAGGTTAGGTTAGTGTTAGGTTAGTGTTAGGTTAGGTTAGTGTTAGGTTAGGTTAGTGTTAGGTTAGGTTAGGTTAGTGTTAGGTTAGGTTAGGTTAGGTTAGTGTTAGGTTAGGTTAGTGTTAGGTTAGGTTAGGTTAGGTTAGTGTTAGGTTAGGTTAGTGTTAGGTTAGGTTAGGTTAGGTTAGTGTTAGGTTAGGTTAGTGTTAGGCTAGGTTAGTGTTAGGTTAGTGTTAGGTTAGGTTAGTGTTAGGTTAGGTTAGTGTTAGGTTAGGTTAGGTTAGTGTTAGGTTAGTGTTAGGTTAGGTTAGTGTTAGGTTAGTGTTAGGTTAGGTTAGTGTTAGGTTAGGTTAGTGTTAGGTTAGTGTTAGGTTAGGTTAGTGTTAGTGTTAGTGTTAGGTTAGGTTAGTGTTAGGTTAGTGTTAGGTTAGGTTAGTGTAGGTTAGTGTTAGGTTAGTGTTAGGTTAGGTTAGTGTTAGGTTAGGTTAGTGTTAGGTTAGTGTTAGGTTAGGTTAGTGTTAGGTTAGGTTAGTGTTAGGTTAGGTTAGTGTTAGTGTTAGGTTAGGTTAGTGTTAGGTTAATGTAGGTGTGTAATGTTAGTTTTATACATACATACATACATACACAAAAGACAGACATGCATACATACGCACACAGACGCTATTAACGCTTCCTGTACACACACAACGACAATCAAATGAACACACACACACACCCCCCCCCCCACACACACACACCCCCCCACACACCCACCCACACACACACACCCACACACCCACCCACACACACACACACCCCCCACACACACACCCCCCCACACACACACCCACCCCCCCCCCACACAACACACCACCCCCCCCACACCCCCCCACACACCCACACACACCCCACCACACACCACCCACACACACACCCACCCCCCCCCCCACACCCCACACACACACACACCACCCACCACACCCCCCCACACCCACACCACACACCCACACACCCCCCCCCCCACACACACCACACCCCCACACCCCACCCCACACACACCCCACACCCCCCCCCCCCCACACCCACACACCCACACACACACCCACCCCCCCCCCACACACACACACACCCCACCACACCACACACACCCCACACACACACACCCCCACCCACCCCCCCCCCCACACACACCCACACCCCCCCACACACACCCCCACACCCCACCACACACACACACACCCACCCCCCCACACACACACACCCCCCACACACACACCACCCCACACACACACACCCCCCCACACACACACACACACCCCACACACCCCCCCACACACACACACACCACACACCCCCCACACCCCCCCCCACCCACACACACACACACACACACACCCCACACACCCCACACACACCCACACCCCCCCACACACCCACACACACCCCACACCACACCCCCCCCACACCCCACACACACCCACACCCCACACACACCCACCCACACCACACCCACCCACACACACACACACCCCCCACACACACCCACACCCACCCCCCACACACACACACACACACACACCCCCCCACACACCCACCCACCCACACCCACACCCCCACACACCCTCCCCTTGTTTTCACTCTCAATATCCCCCCCTTAAGTCTATATTTTCGTCAGGGTAAGTGTAAGTGTATCGTATCAAGTGTAAACAATGGCTAAGTGACTTGAAAATACCTCTTAAGTGTATCAAGTTAAGGAATTCGAATCATCTTAAGTGTATAGGGTGTAAGTGCATGTGTTTGAGTGTATTGTTGGGTATAGTCAAGTGTATTAAGGTAATTTGAAGTGTAGTTTGAAGTGTCTCGGTTGAGTTAAGTGTATATCAAGTGTTGGTTTAAGTGTGTTGGGTGTTCCTCAAGTGTATTGGGTATCCTCTGGTAAGTGTATACATGAGGGCCTTGACTGGGTGAGTGTGTACTGTTATTTACACTTGAGAAACACTTACAACCATACACACACATAACCTAACCTAACCTAGAGGGTATTTTAAAGCGTGTGTGTGTGTGTGTCTGTGTGTGTCTGTGTGTGTGTGTGTGTGTGTGTATTAGCTGTTTCATGTACACTAACTTGCTTCAACACTTATAAATCTTGCTTTACTACGTCACCTTGCTTCATAATCCCACAGGTCTAACTTCACTATCACCTGGCTTGCTTCACACCCCCTTGCTTCACTACCCTTGCTTCACTACTCTTGCTTCACCACCCCTTGCTTCACTACTCTTGCTTCACTACCCTTGCTTCACCACCCCTTGCTTCACTACCCTTGCTTCACTACCCTTCCTTCACCCCCCCCTTGCTTCACTACTCTTGCTTCACTACTCTTGCTTCACTACCCTTGCTTCACTACCCTTGCTTCACCACCCTTGCTTCACTACCCTTGCTTCACTACCCTTCCTTCACCCCCCCTTGCTTCACTACTCTTGCTTCACTACCCTTGCTTCACTACCCCTTGCTTCACTACCCTTGCTTCACTACCCTTGCTTCACCCCCCCTTGCTTCACTACTCTTGCTTCACTACCCTTGCTTCACCACCCCTTGCTTCACTACCCTTGCTTCACTACCCTTCCTTCACCCCCCCCTTGCTTCACTACTCTTGCTTCACTACCCTTGCTTCACCCCCCTTGCTTCACCCCCCTTGCTTCACCCCCCTTGCTTCACTACCCTTGCTTCACCCCCCTTGCTTCACCACCCCTTGCTTCACCCCCCCTTGCTTCACTACTCTTGCTTCACCCCCCTTGCTTCACTACCCTTGCTTCATAACCCCCTATATGCCTTACTTCACAAAGGTCAAATGACGAATTGGTGGGAGAGGTTATGACCCCTTGGTTCCTGAGACAATTAGACCCGGGGGGAAAGGGGGGGAAGGGGAGGGGGGAAGAGGAAGAGGGGGAGGAGGAAGAGGAGGAAGAGGGGGAGGAGGAAGAGGGGGAGGAGGAAGAGGAGGAAGAGGGGGAGGAGGAAGAGGGGGAGGAAGAATAGAAAGAATTTAAACAATGAAAATATAAAACAAAAACATTTCCTAACATCCTACACCCATGGGCAGATAAAACCCCCTATACATCCATGGGTAATAAGGATCTCATATACCCATGGGCACAAAGCTACCTACGCCCATCCACGCCCACGAACCACACACACATCTTACCGTCAGTATCCTGTAGTTGATTCATGTAGATCTTATGTAGGTCGGTGCCAGAACGTGACGACCACCACTGTTTCACTCGACGGTTCTCCAGTGACAGCCATTCGTGGAGCCCTGAGAGCTTAGCTAAGGTTCCAGGGACTATAGGCTCCGGTGTAGTGGGAGCCCCGACGACTGAGAGATTCCCAGTGCTCATGGTGGGTTGGGGTGGGTTGTTGGGTGGGTTGGGGTGGGTTGGGTAGGTTGGGGTGGGTTGGGTGGATGGGTTGTTGGGTGGGTAAGGTAGATAGGTGGCACTTAATCACCACCTAAGTGCTTACCTATGGCCAGTCTATAGGTAAACGCCCACACGCCCACATTTCTGTCAATACGACCTAGGCTATGCCCAGGTGTTTTTTTTTTCTATACAACCATCATATAGGCCTATAGACACACTATAGGCCTACACACTAGGCCTAAATCCACCATAGGCCTATATACACACCATGGGCCTAGACACACACTAGACCTATACACACCATAGGCCTATAGATACACTAGGTCTATACACACCATAGGCCTATACATACCATAGGCCTATAGATATACTATGTCCATACACACCATAGGTCTATATACACATCATAAGCCTATACACACAATAGGCCTATAGATACACTAGGTATATACACACCATAGGCCCATACACACTAGGCCTAGACAATCAATAGGCCCATACACACTAGGCCTATACACATAATAGGCCTATATACACCATAGGCCTTCAAAATTGTCTATATAAGCCTCATATATCAGAGTATAACACCTGAAAGACACAAATTAATTACTATAAAATACGGTATTATCAATATATATTTTCACTATAACTATTTTACAACGAATTTCTGTATTTTTTGTAGTTTTTACGTATTTTCCACTGTAGTAGCTTATTATAACGATTATTTTCCGTATTTTCTGTGTTTATGGATAATACGTTACGAAAAATACGAAAATTTCCTGTAGTTTTTACGTATTTTTCACTGTAGCAGCGTATTACAGCGATTATTTCTTGGTATTTTCCGTATTTTCGAACCAAAGTTACCAACGTATTTTTCTATCCAATGTTATCAAAATACGTACACCAAATAATACGTACACCAAATAATACGTACATACATTAATACAGTATTCGTTATATGGAGGTTTACATAATATAGGAATTTCTATATATTTCCGCTATATAAAATCCTAAGAAGCAAGACATAAGTTTTAGGTAGGAAGAATGACCCGTGGTGACCTCTGTTGACCTGACCGCCTCTCCTGACCTACTTATGGCTTCAGTCAGGTCACCTACACCTTAAGACACGAGGATGGAGAGAGAGAGAGAGAGAGAGAGAGAGAGAGCACACAGACACAAACTAGTGCCACCCACCACTAGTGCCACCCACCACTAGTGCCACCCACCACTAGTGCCACCCATCACTAGTGCCACCCACCACTAGTGCCACCCACCACTAGTGCCACCCACCACTAGTGCCACCCACCACTAGTGCCACCCACCACTAGTGCCACCCACCACTAGTGCCACCCATCACTAGTGCCACCCACCACTAGTGCCACCCACCACTAGTGCCACCCACCACTAGTGCCACCCACCACTAGTGCCACCCACCACTAGTGCCACCCACCACTAGTGCCACCCATCACTATTGCCACCCATCACTATTGCCACCCATCACTAGTACCACCCACCACTAGTGCCACCCACCACTAGTGCCACCCATCACTAGTGCCACCCATCACTAGTGCCACCCACCACTAGTACCACCCACCACTAGTGCCACCCACCACTAGTGCCACCCATCACTAGTGCCACCCATCACTAGTGCCACCCACTGACCATTCAATGCCACCCACTTACCACCCAGGACAGACAAACACAGACAGACACAGACAGAGGTGTGGCATAGCACTATCACCACACTACGACCCGGGTTTAAACAGCTGGTGAGTCCCATATACCAGCTGGCCAAATATACCCGGTGTTTATACCAGCTTGAGGGGGGGAGGAGGGGTTAATATGGACCTGAAGACCGTCAACTGATGGTGGCTTAAACTATGGCTTTAGTTGGGTCTGGTTGGGTTTTGGTTAGGTTTGGTTAGGTCTGGTTGGGTCTGGTTAGGTTTGGTTGGGTTTTGGTTGGGTCTGGTTAGGTTTGGTTGGGTCTGGTTAGGGTCTGGTTGGGTTTTGGTTGGATTAGGTGGGGTTAGGTTAGGTTGTGGGGGCAGTGTATTGTAAAGCATTATAGTGAAGACAAAACGAACACATTTTTTTTGGCATCTGATTGACAGCTTAAAGACGAGGGTGCCATAGCTTAGTGCCACCATCCAGAGTGCCACCACCCTCAAGTGCCACCACCCTCAAGTGCCACCATCCAGAGTGCCACCACCCTCAAGTGCCACCATCCAGAGTGCCACCATCCAGAGTGCCACCATCCAGAGTGCCACCACCCTCAAGTGCCACCACCCTCAAGTGCCACCATCCAGAGTGCCACCATCCAGAGTGCCACCACCCTCAAGTGCCACCACCCTCAAGTGCCACCATCCAGAGTGCCACCATCCAGAGCGCCACCACCCTCAAGTGCCACCATCTAGAGTGCCACCACCCTCAAGTGCCACCATCCAGAGTGCCACCACCCTGAGACCGGGCATGATACAAGGATAGTGTGGGCGAGCGGTGAAAGACAGACCCTCGTGTTGGGCGTGGGTAGGGTGGGCGTGGGTGGGCAGGGGTGGGCGGGTAGATAGCGTGGTGTTAAATATCTAGTTTTTGTTGAAGTGTGTTATGTTGAGAGTGACACCCAAGAGCTACACCTTCACTACACCCTAGCTCATGTTGTGGCCACTACACCCACCACACCCTGTCTACAGTAACTACACCCTCTCTACACCCTGTCTACAGTAACTATACCCACCACACCCTGTCTACAGTAACTACACCCACCACACCCTGAGTTAACGAGCTGCATGACCCAGTGTTTAAGGTGTAGAAGCTGTCACCAACACAACAACCACACCCTGAGTTAACGAGCTGCACGACCCAGTGTTTAAGGTGTAGAAGCTGTCACCAACACAACAACCACAGCCTGAGTTAACGAGATGCATGACCCAGTGTTTAAGGTGTAGAATCTGTCACCAACACAACAACCACACCCTGAGTTAACGAGCTGCATGACCCAGTGTTTAAGGTGTAGAAGCTGTCACCAACACAACAACCACACCCTGAGTTAACGAGCTGCATGACCCAGTGTTTAAGGTGTAGAAGCTGTCACCAACACAACAACCACACCCTGAGTTAACGAGCTGCATGACCCAGTGTTTAAGGTGTAGAAGCTGTCACCAACACAACAACCACACCCTAAGTTAACGAGCTGCATGACCCAGTGTTTAAGGTGTAGAAGCTGTCACCAACACAACAACCACACCCTGAGTTAACGAGCTGCACGACCCAGTGTTTAAGGTGTAGAAGCTGTCACCAACACAACAACCACACCCTGAGTTAACGAGCTGCATGACCCAGTGTTTAAGGTGTAGAAGCTGTCACCAACACAACAACCACAGCCTGAGTTAACGAGCTGCATGACCCAGTGTTTAAGGTGTAGAAGCTGTCACCAACACAACAACCACACCCTAAGTTAACGAGCTGCATGACCCAGTGTTTAAGGTGTAGAAGCTGTTCCCAACACAACAACCACACCCTAAGTTAACGAGCTGCATGACCCAGTGTTTAAGGTGTAGAAGCTGTCACCAACACAACAACCACAGCCTGAGTTAACGAGCTGCACGACCCAGTGTTTAAGGTGTAGAAGCTGTTCCCAACACAACAACCACACCCTAAGTTAACGAGCTGCATGACCCAGTGTTTAAGGTGTAGAAGCTGTCACCAACACAACAACCACACCCTAAGTTAACGAGCTGCATGACCCGGTGTTTAAGGTGTAGAAGCTGTCACCAACACAACAACCACACCCTGAGTTAACGAGCTGCATGACCCAGTGTTTAAGGTGTAGAAGCTGTCACCAACACAACAACCACACCCAGAGTTAACGAGCTGCATGACCCAGTGTTTAAGGTGTAGAAGCTGTCACCAACACAACAACCACACCCTGAGTTAACGAGATGCATGACCCAGTGTTTAAGGTGTAGAAGCTGTCACCAACACAACAACCACACCCTAAGTTAACGAGCTGCATGACCCAGTGTTTAAGGTGTAGAAGCTGTCACCAACACAACAACCACACCCTAAGTTAACGAGCTGCATGACCCAGTGTTTAAGGTGTAGAAGCTGTCACCAACACAACAACCACACCCTGAGTTAACGAGCTGCATGACCCAGTGTTTAAGGTGTAGAAGCTGTCACCAACACAACAACCACACCCTAAGTTAACGAGCTGCATGACCCAGTGTTTAAGGTGTAGAAGCTGTCACCAACACAACAACCACACCCTGAGTTAACGAGATGCATGACCCAGTGTTTAAGGTGTAGAAGCTGTCACCAACACAACAACCACACCCTGAGTTAACGAGCTGCATGACCCAGTGTTTAAGGTGTAGAAGCTGTCACCAACACAACAACCACACCCTGAGTTAACGAGCTGCATGACCCAGTGTTTAAGGTGTAGAAGCTGTCACCAACACAACAACCACACCCTAAGTTAACGAGCTACACGACCCAGTGTTTAAGGTGTAGAAGCTGTCACCAACACAACAACCACACCCTGAGTTAACGAGCTGCATGACCCAGTGTTTAAGGTGTAGAAGCTGTCACCAACACAACAACCACACCCTGAGTTAACGAGCTGCATGACCCAGTGTTTAAGGTGTAGAAGCTGTCACCAACACAACAACCACAGCCTGAGTTAACGAGATGCATGACCCAGTGTTTAAGGTGTAGAAGCTGTCACCAACACAACAACCACACCCTAAGTTAACGAGCTGTATGACCCAGTGTTTAAGGTGTAGAAGCTGTCACCAACACAACAACCACACCCTGAGTTAACGAGCTGCATGACCCAGTGTTTAAGGTGTAGAAGCTGTCACCAACACAACAACCACACCCTAAGTTAACGAGCTGCATGACCCAGTGTTTAAGGTGTAGAAGCTGTCACCAACACAACAACCACACCCTGAGTTAACGAGCTGCATGACCCAGTGTTTAAGGTGTAGAAGCTGTCACCAACACAACAACCACACCCTGAGTTAACGAGCTGCATGACCCAGTGTTTAAGGTGTAGAAGCTGTCACCAACACAACAACCACACCCTGAGTTAACGAGCTGCATGACCCAGTGTTTAAGGTGTAGAAGCTGTCACCAACACAACAACCACACCCTGAGTTAACGAGCTGCATGACCCAGTGTTTAAGGTGTAGAAGCTGTCACCAACACAACAACCACACCCTGAGTTAACGAGCTGCATGACCCAGTGTTTAAGGTGTAGAAGCTGTCACCAACACAACAACCACACCCTAAGTTAACGAGCTGCATGACCCAGTGTTTAAGGTGTAGAAGCTGTCACCAACACAACAACCACACCCTGAGTTAACGAGCTGCACGACCCAGTGTTTAAGGTGTAGAAGCTGTCACCAACACAACAACCACAGCCTGAGTTAACGAGCTGCATGACCCAGTGTTTAAGGTGTAGAAGCTGTCACCAACACAACAACCACACCCTGAGTTAACGAGCTGCATGACCCAGTGTTTAAGGTGTAGAAGCTGTCACCAACACAACAACCACACCCTAAGTTAATGAGCTGCATGACCCAGTGTTTAAGGTGTAGAAGCTGTCACCAACACAACAACCACAGCCTGAGTTAACGAGCTGCATGACCCAGTGTTTAAGGTGTAGAAGCTGTCACCAACACAACAACCACAGCCTGAGTTAACGAGCTGCATGACCCAGTGTTTAAGGTGTAGAAGCTGTCACCAACACAACAACTACACCCTGAGTTAACAAGCTGCATGACCCAGTGTTTAAGGTGTAGAAGCTGTCACCAACACAACAACCACACCCTAAGTTAACGAGCTGCATGACCCAGTGTTTAAGGTGTAGAAGCTGTCACCAACACAACAACCACACCCTAAGTTAATGAGCTGCATGACCCAGTGTTTAAGGTGTAGAAGCTGTCACCAACACAACAACCACAGCCTGAGTTAACGAGCTGCATGACCCAGTGTTTAAGGTGTAGAAGCTGTCACCAACACAACAACCACAGCCTGAGTTAACGAGCTGCATGACCCAGTGTTTAAGGTGTAGAAGCTGTCACCAACACAACAACTACACCCTGAGTTAACAAGCTGCATGACCCAGTGTTTAAGGTGTAGAAGCTGTCACCAACACAACAACCACACCCTAAGTTAACGAGCTGCATGACCCAGTGTTTAAGGTGTAGAAGCTGTCACCAACACAACAACCACACCCTGAGTTAACGAGCTGCATGACCCAGTGTTTAAGGTGTAGAAGCTGTCACCAACACAACAACCACACCCTGAGTTAACGAGCTGCATGACCCAGTGTTTAAGGTGTAGAAGCTGTCACCAACACAACAACCACACCCTAAGTTAACGAGCTACACGACCCAGTGTTTAAGGTGTAGAAGCTGTCACCAACACAACAACCACACCCTGAGTTAACGAGCTGCACGACCCAGTGTTTAAGGTGTAGAAGCTGTCACCAACACAACAACCACACCCTGAGTTAACGAGATGCATGACCCAGTGTTTAAGGTGTAGGAGCTGTCACCAACACAACAACCACACCCTGAGTTAACGAGCTGCACGACCCAGTGTTTAAGGTGTAGAAGCTGTCACCAACACAACAACCACACCCTGAGTTAACGAGCTGCATGACCCAGTGTTTAAGGTGTAGAAGCTGTCACCAACACAACAACCACACCCTGAGTTAACGAGCTGCATGACCCAGTGTTTAAGGTGTAGAAGCTGTCACCAACACAACAACCACACCCTGAGTTAACGAGCTGCATGACCCAGTGTTTAAGGTGTAGAAGCTGTCACCAACACAACAACCACACCCTGAGTTAACGAGATGCATGACCCAGTGTTTAAGGTGTAGGAGCTGTCACCAACACAACAACCACACCCTGAGTTAACGAGCTGCATGACCCAGTGTTTAAGGTGTAGAAGCTGTCACCAACACAACAACCACACCCTAAGTTAACGAGCTGCATGACCCAGTGTTTAAGGTGTAGAAGCTGTCACCAACACAACAACCACACCCTAAGTTAACGAGCTGCACGACCCAGTGTTTAAGGTGTAGAAGCTGTCACCAACACAACAACCACAGCCTGAGTTAACGAGATGCATGACCCAGTGTTTAAGGTGTAGAAGCTGTCACCAACACAACAACCACACCCTGAGTTAACGAGCTGCATGGCCCAGTGTTTAAGGTGTAGAAGCTGTCACCAACACAACAACCACACCCTGAGTTAACGAGCTGCATGACCCAGTGTTTAAGGTGTAGAAGCTGTCACCAACACAACAACCACACCCTAAGTTAACGAGCTGCATGACCCAGTGTTTAAGGTGTAGAAGCTGTCACCAACACAACAACCACACCCTGAGTTAACGAGCTGCATGACCCAGTGTTTAAGGTGTAGAAGCTGTCACCAACACAACAACCACACCCTGAGTTAACGAGCTGCATGACCCAGTGTTTAAGGTGTAGAAGCTGTCACCAACACAACAACCACACCCTGAGTTAACGAGCTGCATGACCCAGTGTTTAAGGTGTAGAAGCTGTCACCAACACAACAACCACACCCTAAGTTAACGAGCTGCATGACCCAGTGTTTAAGGTGTAGAAGCTGTCACCAACACAACAACCACACCCTGAGTTAACGAGCTGCATGACCCAGTGTTTAAGGTGTAGAAGCTGTCACCAACACAACAACCACACCCTGAGTTAACGAGCTGCATGACCCAGTGTTTAAGGTGTAGAAGCTGTCACCAACACAACAACCACACCCTGAGTTAACGAGCTGCATGACCCAGTGTTTAAGGTGTAGAAGCTGTCACCAACACAACAACCACACCCTAAGTTAACGAGCTGCATGACCCAGTGTTTAAGGTGTAGAAGCTGTCACCAACACAACAACCACACCCTGAGTTAACGAGCTGCATGACCCAGTGTTTAAGGTGTAGAAGCTGTCACCAACACAACAACCACACCCTGAGTTAACGAGCTGCATGACCCAGTGTTTAAGGTGTAGAAGCTGTCACCAACACAACAACCACACCCTGAGTTAACGAGCTGCATGACCCAGTGTTTAAGGTGTAGAAGCTGTCACCAACACAACAACCACACCCTGAGTTAACGAGCTGCACGACCCAGTGTTTAAGGTGTAGAAGCTGTCACCAACACAACAACCACAGCCTGAGTTAACGAGCTGCATGACCCAGTGTTTAAGGTGTAGAAGCTGTCACCAACACAACAATCACACCCTAAGTTAACGAGCTGCATGACCCAGTTTCACCCTGCCCGGGGATCGAACCCTGGTCCACCCACACTATACAGAAGAAAAGTTCCTTAAAACCATAAAATTCCTTAAAATCCCCCCAAAAAATCCCTAAACCTAAGAAAAAATAAATAGTTTTTTTGGGGGAATAATTAAAAAAAAATCGTCACTTAAAGGTCATTTTGGTGAGTAAACTAAGGGAAATTTGTTCCTTCCTGTGTCAAGATATTATTTAAAGGTCAAATTAATAACAAAGGATGACTGATAATGACAATAATAATGACGATAATGACGATAATAATGACGATAATGACGATAATGACGATAATGATGACGATAATGACGATAATGACGATAATAATGACGATAATAATGACGATAATGACGATAATAATGACGATAATGACGATAATAATGACGATAATGACGATAATAATGACGATAATGACGATAATAATGACGATAATGACGATAATGACGATAATGACGATAATAATGACGATAATGACGATAATGACGATAATAATGACGATAATGACGATAATAATGACGATAATGACGATAATGACGATAATGACGATAATGACGATAATAATGACGATAATGACGATAATAATGACGATAATGACGATAATGACGATAATGACAATAATAATGACGATAATGACAATAATAATGACGATAATGACAATAATAATTACAACAACAATAATAACCACAATCAACTACCCTAACCACCACTATTAACCACTAACAACCACAATTTGTCACCATATCCCTAGATACACCGGAAGCCGTCACGACACACTACCACTATGACGTCATCTACACCACCAATGACGTCATCTACACCACCAATGACGTCATCTACACCACCAATGACGTCATCATTTAATCACAACACAAGAATTCGTTTTAATGGTAATTATTTCGTCTTAAAACCACGACAAAAACCCATTATGGTTTCTGTCGTGGTTTAATTGGTTTATGACGACGTATTTTGGGTTTATTTCGGGTAATAATGTGTCTATGTGTGTATGTATGTATGACACACACACACACACACACACACACACCTGGCCTCACTATACTAAACATCTGTGCAAAATTAATTACTACCACCACACCTGTACACCACACCACCAAGCCACACCTGTACACCACACCACTAAGCCACACCTGTACCACACCTCCACTACCACACCACTAAGCCACACCTGTACCACACCTCCACTACCACACCTGTACACCACATCACTAAGCCACACCTGTACCACACCTGGGGTCAATTAGAACAAGAGCCTCCAATCAGGACGGTTCGATTACACTAGATTGGGACCATTTATAACAACCTCCAATCAGGACGGTTCGATTAGACTAGATTGGGACCATTGATAACTGAACCTCCAATAAAGACGGTTCGATTAGACTAGATTGGGACCATTGATAACTGAACCTCCAATCAGGACGGTTCGATTACACTAGATTGGGACCATTTATAACTGAACCTCCAATCAGGACGGTTCGATTAGGGTAGATTGGGACCATTGATAACTGAACCTCCAATCAGGACGGTTCGATTAGACTAGATTGGGACCATTTATAACTGAACCTCCAATCAGGACGGTTCGATTAGACTAGATTGGGACCATTTATAACTGAACCTCCAATCAGAACGGTTCGATTACACTAGATTGGGACCATTTATAACTGAACCTCCAATCAGGACGGTTCGATTACACTAGATTGGGACCATTTATAACTGAACCTCCAATCAGAACGGTTCGATTAGACTAGATTGGGACCATTGATGACAACCTCCAATCAGGACGGTTCGATTAGACTAGATTGGGACCATTTATAACTGAACCTCCAATCAGGACGGTTCGATTAGGGTAGATTGGGACCATTGATGACTGAACCTCCAATCAGGACGGTTCGATTAGGTTAGAGCCAGTTAGAGAGAGAGGGGTGGAGAGGGAGGCGAAGATGAGAGGGGAGAGAGGGAGGGAAAGATGAGAGGGGAGAGGGAGGGAAGGATGAGTGGGATGGAGAGAGGAAGGGAAGGGAAATGATAATGTACCCCATAAAGGAGTGAGGGAGGGGGGAGAGAGGGAGGGGGTGAGAGGGAGGCCCACTTCCTGTTGCTACCCTCCCTCTCACCTCCCTCTCTCTACTTAACTCATTATCAACCCAGAATTGAATGTGTTAACCCGGATAGAGAGTGTGTGTGTGTGTGTGTGTGTGTGTGTGTGTGTGTGTGTATGTATGTATGTATGTGTGTGTGTGTGTGTGTGTGTGTGTGTGTATGTATGTATGTATGTATGTATGTATGTGTGTGTGTGTGTATGTTTGTATGTGTGTGTGTATATATGTGTGTGTGTGTGTGTATGTGTGTGTGTGTGTGTAAGGCCTCGACACTAACTGAAGCAGGTCCGCTACACACACACACACACACACACACAGACCTCTTTCCTGTACACCTGTGCATTAAACTCACTCACTCCCTCTCACTCCACCACTCTCATGCTTCTCCCCCACTCCTCCCTCTCAAGCTTCCCTCCCACTCCCCACTCCTCCCTCTCAAGCTTCCCACACTTCCCTCCTCACTCAAGCTTCCCACACTTCCCTCCCTATCAAGCTTCCCACTCCTTCCTCTCAAGCTTCCCTCCCCCTCAAGCTTCCCACCCTCTCAAGCTTCCCACCCTCTCACCCCTCCCTCTCAAGCTTCTCCCTCCCTCTCCCTCCCCTCAAACAAGAAGCTTTTAACTAATCAGTCGATACTAATACGTCGATTAGGCTCGGAATTAACCCCTGAGTATGATGATTTAACTCAAGGGGTTAAATCATTCCTCTTAAAACACAAAAAAACACAACAATTCGCATTAAAACACAAAAAAACACAACAAAGTCCCCCGAGCGGCTCAACGTAGTACTACAGAAGGAGTATATCAGCGACTTGTATGTCAATATTTACCTCAGTGTCGTCACAAGTTGTCATGAGGTAAGGTGTTGACTCATGGTGTTGTTAGCTGAGTCAAGTGTTATGTTCTTCAAGTTATAACTGAAGGATTATTACAAGGGGGACCTCCACCTCCTCCTCCTCCTCCTGCAGACTATGCCTCGAGGGTTACTACAAGATGGTCCTCCTACAACACCAGGTAACTGTTCCTCCTTCCTCCGACAGTAAACACACACACACACACACACTAAATTGAAGAAAATTAAGTTAATGTAAAGAAAAAAAAACAGTTCATTCACTTATATAACTAAACATGCCAACACCACTCACTCCCTCTCACCTCCCACTCACTCCCCACCCACCCACAAGGACACCCCATCACCATAACACACCGTAACACACTATAACACCACCATAACACACCGTAACATACCATAACACACTATAACGCACTATAACACCACCATAACACACTATAACGCACCATAACACCCAGGGGTCAGTACTAGGCCCACTCTTGTTCATAATCTACATAAACGATCTAGATACTGTTATCAGCAGTGACATAAGCAAGTTTGCAGTTGACACCATAACAGGGCAACAGATTAATTCAGGGCAGGATGCAAATGCACTACAGGAGGATTTAAATAAACTACAGGACTGGTCTGAAAAAATGGCATATGATATTCAACACCAGCAAGTGCAGCGTACTTAATATTGGAAGAACAAATACTGATAATGTATACAGCCTTAACAACATCAACCTAGAGAAGTCGACTTGTGAAAGAGACCTAGGGGTACTTGTAAGCCCGGACCTACGGCCTAGAAAACGGTGCGTTAATGTTCGAAATAAGGCAAACAGAGTATTGGGTTTTATATCTAGAAGTGTAAGTAATAAGAGTGCAGAGGTCTTATTGCAACTATATCTTGTGCTAGTCAGGCCGCACCTCCATTATGTGGTTCAGTTCTGGTGCCCCTATTATAGAATGGATATCAATTCACTAGAGTCGGTGCAGCGAAGAATGACAAAAATGATTCCGGGACTTAGAAACCTCCCATATCAGGATAGGTTAAAGAAACTAAACTTGCATTCACAAATAGGGTGGTGGACGAGTGGAACAAGCTTAGCAACTTTGTAGTAAGTGCTGGAACGCTGGAAAGTTTCAAAAGGAGGCTAGATAGGGTGGTGGACGAGTGGAACAAGCTTAGCAACTTTGTAGTAAGTGCTGGAACTCTGGAAAGTTTTAAAATGAGACTAGATAGGGTGATGGACGAGTGGAACAAGCTTAGCAACTTTATAGTAAATGCTGGAACGCTGAAAAGTTTTAAAAGGAGGCTAGATAGGGTGGTGGACGAGTGGAACAAGCTTAGCAACTTTGTAGTAAGTGCTGGAACGCTGAAAAGTTTTAAAAGGAGGCTAGATAGGGTGGTGGACGAGTGGAACAAGCTTAGCAACTTTGTAGTAAGTGCTGGAACGCTGGAAAGTTGTAAAAGGAGGCTGGATAGATTCATGGATGATAGAGAGTGGTAGTAACTCTCGACAGGAGCTGCCATGAACAGGTCAACCGGCCTATTGCAGACTCCTTATGTTCTTATTTTCTTATGTTAAGTACATCTACACTCACTTATAATACACTTCCACTCTCTTAAGTACATCTACACTCACTTATAATACACTTCCACTCTCTTAAGTACATCTACACTCACTTATAATACACTTCCACTCTCTTAAGTACATCTACACTCACTTATAATACACTTACACTCTCTTAAGTACATCTACACTGACTTATAATACACTTACACTCACTTAAGTACATCTACACTCACTTATAACACACTTACACTCTCTTAACTACATCTACACTGACTTATAATACACTTACACTCTCTTAAGTACATCTACACTGACTTATAATACACTTACACTCACTTAAGTACATCTACACTCACTTATAATACACTTACACTCACTTAAGTACATCTACACTCACTTAAGTACATCTACACTCACTTATAATACACTTACACTCTCTTAAGTACATCTACACTCACTTATAATACACTTACACTCTCTTAAGTACATCTACACTGACTTATAATACACTTACACTCACTCAAGTACATCTACACTCACTTATAATACACTTACACTCTCTTAAGTACATCTACACTGACTTATAATACACTTACACTCTCTTAAGTACATCTACACTCACTTATAATACACTTACACTCACTTAAGTACATCTACACTCACTTAAGTACATCTACACTCACTTATAATACACTTACACTCACTTAAGTACATCTACACTCACTTATAATACACTTACACTCACTTAAGTACATCTACACTCACTTATAATACACTTACGCTCTCTTAAGTACATCTACACTCACTTATAATACACTTACACTCTCTTAAGTACATCTACACTCACTTATAATACACTTACACTCACTTAAGTACATCTACACTGACTTATAATACACTTACACTCACTTAAGTACATCTACACTGACTTATAATACACTTACACTCACTTAAGTACATCTACACTCACTTATAATACACTTACACTCACTTAAGTACATCTACACTCACTTATAATACACTTACACTCACTTAAGTACATCTACACTGACTTATAATACACTTACACTCACTTAAGTACATCTACACTCACTTATAATACACTTACACTCTCTTAAGTACATCTACACTCACTTATAATACACTTACACTCACTTAAGTACATCTACACTCACTTATAATACACTTACACTTACTTAAGTACATCTACACTCACTTATAATACACTTACACTCTCTTAACTACATCTACACTGACTTATAATACACTTACACTCACTTAAGTACATCTACACTCACTTATAATACACTTACACTCACTTAAGTACATCTACACTCACTTAAGTACATCTACACTCACTTATAATACACTTACACTCTCTTAAGTACATCTACACTCACTTATAATACACTTACACTCTCTTAAGTACATCTACACTCACTTATAATACACTTACACTCTCTTAAGTACATCTACACTGACTTATAATACACTTACACTCACTTAAGTACATCTACACTGACTTATAATACACTTACACTCTCTTAAGTACATCTACACTGACTTATAATACACTTACACTCACTTAAGTACATCTACACTCACTTATAATACACTTACACTCTCTTAAGTACATCTACACTCACTTATAATACACTTACACTCACTTAAGTACATCTACACTGACTTATAATACACTTACACTCACTTAAGTACATCTACACTCACTTATAATACACTTACACTCTCTTAAGTACATCTACACTCACTTATAATACACTTACACTCTCTTAACTACATCTACACACACTTATAATAACCCCAACACACAGTAAATCCCTACACACTGATAATACACTTAAACTTACCTCTTATAAGTGCTCCTTCACCCCTCATCATAAGTGCGTCTCTAAGTGCGTCTTGTCCACAAATAATTCTAAGTCCATCCCACGATTACACACAATACACTTAAAACCTCTATAACACTTTACTGGATACACTTAGAATTTTGGTTATAGGCTCATTAGATACACAGTGTCATGGTCTATAAGTGTAATAGGTGTAGATAATCCCTACACCTACACAGGGATTAAAAATGAGGTTTAAAGTTAATCCTATGTTAAATATTGTCTCTTTAATCTGAGTTCAAGACAGGAAACAGAAGGTTGTTATAGTGAGGGGTGTATTATTTGTTATTTATAGGGGTTTTAAGTATTACTAGTGTATTTTATTTAAGTATATATGGGTGTAGGAGTGTATTTATAAGTGTAGGTGTGTATTAATGGGTGTAAAAAGGTGTAAATAAAGCCGGGTGAGGTAAGGTATATAGAGTGATTTACAACACGTCTACTCACTACCACTGTTCAACTCCAACTGACTCGGTGACTCACTCGTCCCCCACTCCCTTATACACCACTCATTCCCCCCCCCACCACTCCCCCCACTCATCCCTTTCTTTATATTAACTTATATTTACTAATTTAAACTTATATATGTATATTTATAAACAGTATTTATCGTTTATTTTGCATAATTATGTGATTAATTTAGGTTTATATAAGAAAATGTTCCAACAATAGGGTAAAGTCGTTATGTTTACCCCCCCTCTCACACCCTCCCTCTCTTGTCCGTCCCAAACACCGTCCCCCTCAAGTCCCCCTCACCCCTCTCCCCCTCCCTCTCGTTGCCAACAGTGGGTGGGGCAGACACATACACACCTAGTGCCCACCACGTGTTCCTACCAAGCCCCCTATGACCATATAATCAAATGAAAATCAAAAAATACATATAAATTCGATAATAATATTCCTTAAAGTTATTGGGGTTAGATTAAGTTAACATTATGGTTAAGTTAATCTTGTGGTGTAATAAGACTAGAGTTAGGTTAAGTTAACATTAGATTAAGTTTATCTTAGAGGTGTAATAAACTGGGGTGTGTATTCTTCAGGTGATCCGATATTTGTACACAAAGAACAGCTGAGTCACTCTAAGGGACTCTGACACGTGTCCTGGTATACATATAAACACGTGTCCTGGTATACATATAAACACGTGTCCTGGTATACATATAAACACGTGTCCTGGTATACATATAAACACGTGTCCTGGTATACATATAAACACGTGTCCTGGTATACATATAAACACGTGTCCTGGTATATATATAAACACGTGTCCTGGTATACATATAAACGCGTGTCCTGGTATACATATAAACACGTGTCCTGGTATACATATAAACACGTGTCCTGGTATACATATAAACACGTGTCCTGGTATACATATAAACACGTGTCCTGGTATACATATAAACACGTGTCCTGGTATACATATAAACACGTGTCCTGGTATACATATAAACACGTGTCCTGGTATACATATAAACACGTGTCCTGGTATACATATAAACACGTGTCCTGGTATACATATAAACACGTGTCCTGGTATACATATAAACACGTGTCCTGGTATACATATAAACACGTGTCCTGGTATAGATGAATATGTAGGCCCCTAATGTCCCAATTAGGCCCCAAGGTGCACCAATTAGGCCCCAAGGTGCACCAATTAGGCCCCCAGGTGCACGAATTAGGCCCCCAGGTGCACGAATTAGGCCCCCAGATGCACAAATTAGGCCCCCAGGTGCACGAATTAGGCCCCAAGGTGCACCAATTAGGCCCCCAGGTGCACCAATTAGGCCCCCAGGTGCACCAATCAGGCCCCAAGGTGCACCAATCAGGCCCCCAGGTGCACCAATTAGGCCCCCAGGTGCACCAATCAGGCCCCAAGGTGCACCAATCAGGCCCCCAGGTGCACCAATTAGGCCCCCAGGTGCACCAATTAGGCCCCAAGGTGCACCAATTAGGCCCCCAGGTGCACCAATTAGGCCCCCAGGTGCACCAATTAGGCCCCAAGGTGCACCAATTAGGCCCCCAGGTGCTCCACCTCACCTCTGCTCCACCTCACCTCTGCTCCACCTCACCTCTGCTCCACCTCACCTCTGCTCCACCTCACCTCGGCTCCACCTCACCTGTGCTCCACCTCACCTGTGCTCCACCTCACCTCGGCTCCACCTCACCTGTGCTCCACCTCACCTCTGCTCCACCTCACCTGTGCTCCACCTCACCTCTGCTCCACCTCACCTCGGCTCCACCTCACCTCTGCTCCACCTCACCTCTGCTCCACCTCACCTCTGCTCCACCTCACCTCTGCTCCACCTCACCTCTGCTCCACCTCACCTCGGCTCCACCTCACCTCTGCTCCACCTCACCCCTGCTTCACCTCACCTCTGCCCCACCATTACGCCCTCGTATATAAACATTTCCTTGGGTGACAACTGGAGACGGGCGTGTGGGCGTGGGGGGGGGGAGGGGCGCCAAGCTTGGAGATGTATGCCACGCCTAGTACCCTCCTTCCCTCCCTCCCTTCCTTCCCTCCCTCCCTTCCCTCCTTCCCTCCTTTCCTTCCCTCCTTCTCTTCCCTCCTTCTCTTCCTTCCCTCCTTCCCTCCTTCCTTCCCTCCCTCCCTCCCTCCCTTCCTTCCCTCCCTTCCTTCCTTTCTTCCCTCTACAGCCATTTCCTACACAATTTCTGAATAACTTTAAGTTGGCATCAGACGAGACCCTAATATCTCTCTCTCTCTCTCTCTCTCTCTCTCTCTCTCTCTCTCTCTCTCTCTCTCTCTCACTCACTCACTCACACACACACACACACACACACACACACACACACACACACACGCACGCACACACACAGGGCCCACATAACTAACTGTGTCTGGGAAAGAGGCGTGGTCATGCAGCCTGTGGTGTGTGTGTGTGTGTGTGTGTGTGTGTGTGTGTGTGTGTGTGTGTGTGTGAGAGAGAGAGAGAGAGAGAGAGAGAGAGAGAGAGAGAGAGAGAGTACTGGGCTGCATAAACTGACCAGAAATTCAAACACCTCCTCCTCCTCCTCAGGTGAGTCAGAGGTTAACCCTTCCCTTACTAAGGTCGATAGAGCTGACACGAACACCAGTAGTAGTAGTAGTAGTAGTAGTAGTAGTAGTAGTAGTAGTAGATTATTAAACATTATTGGTTTGGTTAGGTTAGGGTGAGACGGAAGGAAAGTAGAGTGAAGGAGGGGCTATGTGTGTGTGTGTGTGTGTGTGTGTGTGTGTGTGTGTGTGTATGTATGTATGTATGTATGTATGTATCTAATGCGCCAGATACGGTCATGAATACCCACCCGACGAAGCTCCCCGCCCCCCCCCCCCCTTCTTCAGTAGCTGTGTGGTAGTGTGTTGACGTCAAGAGAGCTTCAGCACGGGCACGCCTAACTAATTTGTGGGCGTGCGGGCGTGCAGGGGCGGCGCCAAGTATGGTTGTGGGGCGCTGAGGCTGATTGAGAGGGGGGGGTGGGGGTGTGGGGTGTGTGTGTTGAGAGAGAGAGAGAGAGAGAGACAGAGAGAGTTCTTATATAAGTAACTTAACGAGACATATAACTTATACTTAACGACACCTCACGAGACTTTACGAGATTCTAAAATAAAGGGTTAAAAAATATGGTTTAGGTTAGGTTAGGTTAGGTTTGGTTAGGTTAGGTTACACGACCATCATAATCTACCACGTTGGTGTTTGCTTACATAACACAGGAGTACAGTAGGGTAGGTGTCTGGGTTTCTCTCTCTCTCCCCCCCCTCTCCTCTTCCTCTCAGCTAGGATACAGACACATCAGGCAAGTCAGTAAGGCTGCACTCATACCGGAACACTCAGCATGTAAACTTTGTGATAAACCTTTAAAGCATACACTTGAACACTATATTATTGAATGTGACACTATCAGGCCACCTGGCTTATTGTATCGTGAACTATGTAATTACTACATTGAATCAGGGGTGCTTGAGGACATTCTTGCTGTTTATACCAAATTTGCTGCTAGCCCACACTGATTAGTCTTCAATTAGAATATGACTCCAATGTATGTGAACCAATGACCTATATATACTGCTAATGAATATGATGTCCAATGTGTACTAATCTCTGTCCTGTGTGGCAGTGAACAGTGACATCACCCACATGACTTTGTGTATGAATCTCTGTCCTATGTGGCAGTGAACATTGGGTTTTATATCTAGAAGTGTAAGTAACAAGAGTGCAGAGGTCTTATTGCAACTATATCTTGCGCTAGTCAGGCCGCACCTCCATTATGCGGTTCAGTTCTGGTGCCCTTATTATAGAATGGATATAAATTCACTGAGTCGGTGCAGTGAAGAATGACGAAAATGATTCCGGGACTTAGAAACCTTCCATATCAAGATCGGTTAAAGAAACTTAACTTGCATTCCCTAGAAAGACGAAGAGTGCGGGGAGATATGATAGAAGTATTTAAGTGGGTGAAAGGAATCAATAAAGGGGATATAGATAAAGTTCTTATAATATCCGAGCAGGATAGGACTCGGAGCAACGGATTTAAGTTGGATAAGTTTAGGTTTAGGAGGGAGATAGGAAGAAACTGGTTCACAAATAGGGTGGTGGACGAGTGGAACAAGCTTACCAACTTTGTAGTAAGTGCTGGAACGCTGGAAAGTTTTAAAAGGAGGCTAGATAGGGTGGTGGACGAGTGGAACAAGCTTACCAACTTTGTAGTAAGTGCTGGAACGCTGGAAAGTTTTAAAAGGAGGCTAGATAGGGTGGTGGACGAGTGGAACAAGCTTAGCAACTTTGTAGTAAGTGCTGGAACGCTGGAAAGTTTCAAAAGGAGGCTAGATAGGGTGGTGGACGAGTGGAACAAGCTTAGCAACTTTGTAGTAAGTGCTGGAACGCTGGAAAGTTTTAAAAGGAGGCTAGATAGATTCATGGATGATAGAGAGTGGTAGTAACTCTCGACAGGAGCTGCCATGAACAGACCAACCGGCCTATTGCAGACTCCTTATTTTCTTATGTTCTTATGTTATGAACAGTGATAACCACCCTCAGTGTCAAGACCTGACTGAATTACTCACAATAATCAAACTGTACTAAAACCTTTGTCAATAAATTTGTTAACAACGATATCTTCCTCACCCTCCTCTTCTCCCTCACTCTTCTCCTTCTCTCCCTCACCCTCCCTCACCCTCCCTCACCCAGCTGCTACCAACTGTCTCAATAAATGTTTGTTGATATTATGATACGAATTTTGGCCCCCACACATCCCTCTAGGCCTTACCGAACCCTAACCTAACCTAACCTAACATAACATAACATAACATAACCCTAACCTAAACTAACATAACATAACCCTAACCTAACCTAACATAACCCTAACCTAAACTAACATAACATAACCCTAACCTAACCTAACATAGCATAACATAACCCTAACCTAACCTAACCTAACCCTAACATAACATAACATAACCCTAACCTAAACTAACATAACATAACCCTAACCTAACATAGCATAACATAACCCTAACCTAACGTTAATCTGCAGCTTCTGTCATTACTGTCACTCATAAATGACAGTTTTATCGTGACAGTAGACAGAACATGAGGTGAGGTATTCTTCCCCTTCCTTCAGGTATATTTAGAAAGTGGATTAAACCCGTCAGGAGGAACGAGTGTTGACCTAACTTGACCTTTCCTGGGGGTCATCCGCCATCCTGGGTCAACTGAGAGGTCACACAGTCAAAACGATGCTGGGTCATGTTGTCTGTCTGTCTGTCTACAACAACAACCACTACCACAACCACCACTAACCACAACAACAACCACTACCACAACCACCACTAACCACAACAACAACCACAACCACCACTAACCACAACCACCACTAACAACAACCACTACCACAACCACCACTAACAACAACCACTACCACAACCACCACTAACCACAACAACCACAACAACCACTAACCACAACAACAACCACTACCACAACAACCACTACCACAACCACCACTAACCACAACAACAACCACTAACCACAACAACAACCACTACCACCACTAACCACAACAACAACCACTACCACCACTAACCACAACCACCACTAACCACAACAACAACCACTAACCACAACAACCACCACTAACCACTAACAACAACCACTACCACAACCACCACTAACCACTAACAACAACCACTACCACAACCACCACTAACCACAACAACAACCACTACCACAACCACCACTAACCACAACCACCACTAACCACAACAACAACCACTACCACCACTACCACAACCACCACTAACCACAACAACCACTAACCACAACCACCACTAACCACAACAACAACCACTACCACCACTACCACAACCACCACTAACCACTAACAACAACCACTAACAACAACCACTACCACAACCACCACTAACCACAACTACCACAAACAACAACCACAACTCATAATAACCATGGTGCTGACACTCTACATATGAGGTTAGGTTAGGTTAGGTTGTGGCTATGTCAACAAAACGCCTCCTCGAGACTGACATACATACATACATACACAGACACATATACATAGGCTACGGTGTATACATGAATCACAGTAGTAGTTGTATACATAAACATACACTCAGATATACATAGATTTCAGTATACATGAGTGATTCACCTAACCTAACCAAACTCGTCACCTGATTGGTCAAAACAAAGTCAGCCATCTTGATTTCTGACGTAAACACAAGAACTCGTCACCTGATTGGTCAAAATAAAGTCAGCCATCTTGATTTCTGACGTAAACACAAGAACTCGTCACCTGATTGGTCAATACAAAGTCAGCCATCTTGATTTCTGACGTAAACACAAGAACTCGTCACCTGATTGGTCAAAACAAAGTCAGCCATCTTGATTTCTGACGTAAACACAAGAACTCGTCACCTGATTGGTCAATACAAAGTCAGCCATCTTGATTTCTGACGTAAACACAACAACTCGTCACCTGATTGGTCAAAACAAAGTCAGCCATCTTGATTTCTGACGTAAACACAAAAACTCGTCACTTGATTGGCCAAAACAAAGCCGCCATCTTGATATTGAACGTAAACACGACAGATGATTGGCCAAAACAAAGTGGCCTTCTACCTCATCGATATCAATAGGTAAATAACCAACTGTTTACACGCTGATATGATAACAGATGACGTCACACATAAACAAAGACATATTTATCACATATTTCGTCAATCGTAAACAAATTAACAAATTCAGTGTTTATCTACTCATATTAACTAATAATAACCTGACCTGACCTGACCTAACTTAACCTGACCTGACCTGACCTAACCTAACCTAACCTAACCTGACCTGACCTGACCTAACTTAACCTGACCTGACCTAACCTAACCTGACCTGACCTAACTTAACCTAACCTGACCTGACATAACTTAACCTAACTTGACCTGACCTAACTTAACCTAACCTGACCTGACCTAACTTAACCTAACCTGACCTAACTTAACCTAACCTGACCTGACATAACTTAACCTAACTTGACCTGACCTAACTTAACCTAACCTGACCTGACCTAACTTAACCTAACCTGACCTGACATAACTTAACCTAACTTGACCTGACCTAACTTAACCTAACCTGACCTGACCTAACTTAACCTAACCTGACCTGACATAACTTAACCTAACTTGACCTGACCTAACTTAACCTAACCTGACCTGACCTGACCTAACTTAACCTAACCTGACCTGACCTAACTTAACCTAACCTGACCTAACTTAACCTAACTTAACCTAACCTAACCTAACTTAACCTAACCTTGCTTAAACAAATCAATATACAATGTACTTGTTTAATTTAGGTCAGGTTAGGTTAGGTGAGGTCAGGTCAGGTTAGGTCAGGTCAGGTTAGGTTAGGTCATGTTAGGTTAAATTGCCTTGTTTATGGTTGTTTGTATACCTGTACTATCCATCTATCCATCTATCCATCCATCTATCAACAATTACATCAAAATAATTCCCTTCACAAACATCTAAGTCAACTTACTCGACCTATAACTCACAAGAGACAAATTATACCACAATAAAGGGGAATAATTACACCCAATTATCCCACAATATTGGAAAATAATATGAAATTGAAAGTTTTTTATTGACATGGGTGGAGACGTTGTATTTTGGTTGTATTTTCATCGTTGAGTTGTATTTTGGTTGAAGTTTCGTTGTATTTTTATCACTGAGGTTGTATTTTCATCGTTAAGTTGTATTTTGGTTGTATTTTCATTGTATTTTTATCACAGGTTGTATTTTGGTTGTATTTTCATTGTATTTTTATCACAGGTTGTATTTTCGTTGTATTTTCGTTGTATTTTCATTGTATTTTCATCACAGGTTGTATTTTCGTTGTATTTTCATTGTATTTTTATCACAGGTTGTATTTTCGTTGTATTTTCGTTGTATTTTCATTGTATTTTCATCATGTATAGTGTAAACACGACACACACACACACACCTGTCACATAATTACCACACAGGTGCAAGTAACAAACAGGTGTGTAGGGGAGGTGTATTTTCACTACACCTGTGCAAGTGTCACGGCTGTCAGAGGTTAGGTTGACGTTGGGTTGTGGTTGGGTTGGGTTGTGGTTGGGTTGTGGTTGGGTTGTGGTTGGGTTGTGGTTGGGTTGTGGTTGACGTTGGGTTGTGGTTGGGTTGTGGTTGGGTTGTGGTTATCATTTTCTGAGTCTTTAACTAAACACTATGTATTAAAGGAGAATTAAACCTCCTTATTCTCCTTCAGGTTGTTCCTCCTTCCTGGTGGTACTGAAGGAGGGAGGGGGGGAGGTTACCCAAGAACGTCCCCATTCCCCCAGGGTCTACATCAAGGGGGAGGGGCAGGGCAGGGGGGTAATAAACGTTTAACCGGACCTCAAAAACCCAACCTCCTTCGATTCATCTGTTTTCATTCACAAATTCCACCTCTCAACCCTAGACCACAATAACACCATAACCATCTAAGATATACAACCATACACGATAATACACTCTTAATACAACCATCCCCATTAAATAAATACAACCATCCCCATTAAATAAATACAACCATACACATAATCTATTAATATTGTTAGATTAAGTCAATTATTTCAATGGCTCAATACATAACCAACTGGACGAGCTGTATATAACACCCCTTAGAAAAACACTCTTATCAAACACACTACACCACTACACTGCTTAGATATACTCCCTACACCTTCCTACTACACTCGTGGTATACCCAGAGGTGAGTATACCCCACAACATACCCTCAGGAAGGTATAGTAAAGGTTTATATAGTAAAAATGTCACGAACTGAGAGGTCCAGTGTGTGTGACTGGCAGCAGAAACCGACTGAGCATGCGCAAAGGGGGCGCTGAAAATCCCAACTCGTGAATAAGACTTAAAATCACTTTTTTACTTATAATTAAACCAAAATAAGACTTAAAACTTAAACCCAAAGTTGAATAGAGGTTTTAAGGTTTATTCTAGTGAGGTGTTATGGAGGTAGAGATAGAATTTAGTTAAATAGGAGGAGATTTGGTTGGGAGAATTGCCATATGTCACCAAGTAGTTCATTTTCTTGGGTCGCGCACACACACACATATACGTACAGACACATGTATATACACACACACTCAAACGCACATACACACACAACCCGTAATCGATAATACGTACCCTCCCTCCCTCCTTCCCTCCCTCCCTTCCTTCCCTTCTTCCCTCCTTCCTTGTCAATGCCACCACTACTACCACTACCACTACCACAACAACAACCACCACCACCACCACATCAATTCCTACAATATGTCTGTCTGTCTGTGTCTGTATGTATGTATGTATGTATGTATGTATGTATAACTCCACTTAAAAACAACAACAACAACAACAAAATCAAAACACAAAGAAAACGGGAATATCAACCATCAAAAATAATGGGAAACTAATTTAATTTTAACACAAGTAGAGGAGGAAATTTTTTTGACCTATTATGTGGTTAGGTTATGGTTAGGTTAGGTTAGGTTATGGTTAGGTTAGGTTATGGTTAGGTTAGGTTATGGTTAGGTTATGGTTAGGTTAGGTTATGGTTAGGTTAGGTTATGGTTAGGTTATGGTTAGGTTATGGTTAGGTTAGGTTATGGTTATGGTTAGGTTAGGTTATGGTTAGGTTATGGTTAGGTTAGGTTATGGTTAGGTTAGGTTAGGTTAGGTTAGGTTAGGTTAGGTTAGGTTATGGTTAGGTTAGGTTAGGTTATGGTTAGGTTAGGTTAGGTTATGGTTAGGTTAGGTTATGGTTACGTTATGGTTAGGTTAGGTTATGGTTAGGTTAGGTTAGGTTAGGTTAGGTTATGTTAGGTTAGGTTATGGTTAGGTTATGGTTAGGTTATGGTTAGGTTAGGTTAGGTTAGGTTAGGTTATGGTTAGGTTAGGTTAGGTTAGGTTAGGTTAGGTTATGGTTAGGTTAGGTTATGGTTAGGTTAGGTTATGGTTAGGTTAGGTTAGGTTAGGTTAGATTATGGTTAGGTTAGGTTAGGTTATGGTTAGGTTAGGTTATGGTTAGGTTATGGTTAGGTTAGGTTATGGTTAGGTTAGGTTAGGTTAGGTTAGGTTATGGTTTGGTTATGGTTAGGTTAGGTTATGGTTAGGTTAGGTTAGGTTAGGTTAGGTTAGGTTATGGTTAGGTTAGGTTATGGTTAGGTTATGGTTAGGTTAGGTTAGGTTAGGTTAGGTTATGCTTAGGTTAGGTTATGGTTAGGTTACACAAGCACCTATAATCAGAACAGGTAAACGGTTCTACTAATTAACAGGTGAAGGGTCAATCAGCTGACCCAGGTAAACGAAGATGAGTGGGGTCAAGTCTTTCTCTCCCTCCCTCTCACCCTCCCTCTCACCCTCCCTCCCTCTCACCCCCCCTCTCTCCCTCCCTCTCTCCCTCCCTCCCTCCCTCTCACCCTCTCACCCACCCTCCCTCTCACCCTCCCTCCCTCTCACCCTCTCACCCTCCCTCCCTCTCACCCTCCCTCCCTCTCACCCACCCTCCCTCTCACCCTCCCTCCCTCTCACCCTCCCTCTCACCCTCCCTCCCTCTCCTCCCTCTCCCTTCCTTTATCCTCCTCCTAAACTGAGTCATAGGTCACCCCTCCTCCTCCTCCTCCTCCTCCTCCTCTTCCCATCTCCCTTTCTCTTCTCCCTTTATTCTGTCTCCCTTTATGCTCCCTTAATAACACACACACACACACACACACACACACACACACACGTAAACATACACAGACAGACAGACAGACAGACAGACAGACAGGCAGAGAGACAGACAGACAGGCAGACAGACAGACAGACTTATGTAACACTGGCGGACAGGATCGCCAGGGTAAGCGACCTTGACAGCGTCTGGCGAACACCCAGTGCTCGCCTTGGCAAGTTTATTACTGAGAGTTAACTGTGTTTTAGACAGACGTACATACATACATACATAGACAGACGTACATACATACACACATAGACAGACGTACATAGACAGACGTACATAGACAGACGTACATGGACAGACATACACACATAGACAGACGTACATAGACAGACATACACACAGACAGACGTACATACATACACACATAGACAGACGTACATACATACATACACAGACGTACATACATACATACACACATAGACAGACGTATATACATACATACATAGACGTACATACAGACAAACGTACATAGATACATTCATACATACAGTACTTACACACACACACACACACACATTAGGTCACGTCGGGTTAGGTTAGGTTAGGTTAGGTTAGGTTAGTGGTAACAGCTGGTAGTCAGGAAGTAACAGCTGGTTAGTACACCTACGACAGCTGGTGACCGTGTGTGTGTGTGTACCTGCCTTTATGCGTGTATGAGCGTGTGTACCTCTCTCTCTCTCTCTCTCTCTCTCTCTCTCTCTCTCTCTCTTCCTGGAACACCTCTCACGAGTCAACCTAAAACCCACTTGACTCAACCCTTGACTCAACCCTGCTTCACCCCTGACTCAACCCTGCTTCACCCCTGACTCAACCCTGCTTCACCCCTGACTCAACCCTGCTTCACCCCTGACTCAACCCTGCTTCACCCCTGACTCAACCCTGCTTCACCCCTTGACTCACCCCTGCTTCACCCTTGACACACCCCTGTTTCACCCCTTGACACACCCCTTGACTCACCCCTGACTCAACTTGAAGACGCAAGTGACTCAAACTAATACTTCTTCCTTGACTCACCCCTGACTCACCCTTGACTCACCCCTGACTCAACTTCAAGACGCAAGTGACTCAAACTAATACTTCTTCCTTGACTCGCCCCTGATTCACACGTGACTCACCCCTGATTCACACGTGACTCACCACTGCTTCACACCTGACTCACATCCAAAGGGGCAGTGACTCAAGCTACCGTTAATAGCTCTCTGTACTAGGAGTGTGGCCAGACAGCTGCTAGTGAGGGGAAATAGCTCAGGCATAGCAAATAGCAGTGTGTGTGTGTGTGTGTGTGTGTGTGTGTGTACGTGTGTGTGTGTAATAATAATAATAATAATAATTAACGGTTTATTGAAAGAGCTTGGCAGCCAGAAGGCTGAAAATATACAGTTACATATTTGGTGAATGGGTTACGAATTACAAATAATATACAAGTAACATAAGTGACACAAATAAGACATATAATAACTTAGATGGGGAAAAGCTCAAACTACAGTTCAATTCAACATAGTGACAGTGTTACAGTATTACAAGTTATTGATAATTTTTACAATGGTTGGGACTGGGCTGTTCTTATAGCGATCAGTTCGTGCACGTATGGGCTGGATGCGGTTGTGGTGTCGAACAGCAATTCTCGGACAAGGGACCTCGGGTGGTAGTAGGAGCCGGTGTCGGGGATGGTGTAGAAGCTTCTTACCAAATTTGCAGATGAGGTCGTGGTGATGGTCAGTGAGAGTCGAAAGGGTCAGTGTGTTGAGCGCTTCTTGATATGTGGAGTAGGAGGAGGAGAGAATAATCTTGCATGCCCTCTTTTGCACTTTTTCTAGGTGTTTACGTTGTGTGGCATTTAGGGAGGAAGACCAGGTGGGGGAGGCATAGGTGAGCTTGGGAAGTATGAATGTTGTGTAAACACTGAGGAGCTCGTGTGCAGGAACTCCGAGGGACTTGAGTCGGCGGAGGAGGTGGAGACGGAAACTGGAGGATTTGACAACTTCATTGACGTGTGGTTTCCAATTTAGTTTGTTGTCTATGGTGACGCCGAGGAGCTTCGTGGAATCTACGACCTGGAGTGTGTTCGGACCTAGAGTAATGGAAGGAGGTGGGACAATGTCGGAGGAGAGGTTGATGTGCATAACCATGGTCTTGGTATGGTTGATGGTGACATGGTTGTTGGTGGCCCAGTTTTGGAGACTGTTCAATAAATCCTGAAGGGCGGTATAGTTGGGAGCAGAATTGTGTGTGTGTACGTGTGTGTGTGTGTGTGTGTGTGTGTACGTGTGTGTGTGTGTGTGTGTGTGTGTACGTGTGTGTGTGTGTGTGTACGTGTGTGTGTACGTGTGTGTGTGTGTGTGTGTGTGTACGTGTGTGTGTGTGTGTGTACGTGTGTGTGTACGTGTGTGTGTGTGTGTGTGTACATGTGTGTGTGTGTACGTGTGTGTGTACGTGTGTGTGTGTGTGTGTGTGTACGTGTGTGTGTGTGTGTGTGTGTGTGGGTGTGTGAGTGTGTGTGTGTGTGGGTGAATTCAGTATTTGTTGTTATTATGACACCACAACAACAACCACCACCACTACTACCACCATCACCACCACCACCACCACCACCACCACTACTACCATCACTGCCACCACCACCACCACCACCACTACCACCACCACTACTACCACCACCACCACCAACACCACTACCATCACTACCACCACCACCACCACCACCACCACCACCACCACCACTACCACCACCACCACCACCACCACAACAACCACCACCACCACTACCACAACCACCACCACCAACACCACTACCACCACCACAACCACCACCACCACCACCACAACCACCACCACCATCACAACCACCACTACCACCAACACCACCACCACCACCACCACCACAACAACAACAATAACAACAACCACCACCACCACCACCACCACCACCACCACCACCACCACAACAACAACAACAACCACCACCACCACCACCACAACAACAACAACAACCACCACCACCACCACCACCACCACCACCACCACTACCACCACCACCACCACCACCACTACCATCACCACCACCACCACTACCACCACCACCACAACAACCACCACCACCACCACTACCATCACCACCACCACCACTACCACCACCACCACCACCACCACTACCATCACCATCACCACCACCACCACCACCACAACAACAACCACCACAACAACAACCACCACCACCACAACAACCACCACCACCACAAAAACAACCACCACCACCACCACCACCACCAAAACCACCACCACCACCACCACAACAACAACCACCACCACCACCACCACCACCACCACCACCACCAACACCACCACCACTACCACCACCACCACCACCACCACCACCACAACCACAACCACCACCACCACTACCAATAACCACCACCACCACCACCACCACCACCACAACCACCACCAACACCACCACCACCACCAACACCACCACCAACACCACCACCACCACGAACACCACCACCATCACCACCAACACCACCACCACAACAACCACCACTACCACCACCACCACCACCACCACCACCACTACCACCACCACCACTACCACCACCACAACAACCACCACCACCACCACCACCACCACCACCACTACCACCACCACCATATCAACAACCACCACTACCACTACCATCACTACCACCACATCCCTTCAACCACATCCCTTCAACCACACCAACACAATACTTAAGTGAAGCATAATTCTACTTGCGTCATTTACATAGCATAGGACTGAGTCACAGAGAGAGAGAGAGAGAGAGAGAGAGAGAGAGAGAGAGAGAGAGAGAGAGAGACAATAACGGGGTTGGTCACACAGGTGAGTCACAGCTCAGGTAACGTCTTTCTGATTGCTTCCGGCGAGTGATCACGTGACGTCATCGCTTCCTAGTCACGCAATTGGTCATAACGTCATCCCTTCTTTGTCACGCAATTGGTTATATCTTTGTGCAGTTACGTGATTGGTAGTGACGTCACCATCTCTATGCAGTTACGTGATTGGTCGTGACTTCATCATTTCTTAGTTACGTGATTGGTAGTGACGTCACCATCTCTATGCAGTTACATGATTGGTCGTGACTTTATAGCTTCTTAGTTACGTGATTGGTAGTGACGTCACCATCTCCATGTTGTTACGTGATTGGTCGTGACTTCATCATTTCTTAGTTACGTGATTGGTAGTGACGTCACCATCTCTATGCAGTTACATGATTGGTCGTGACTTTATAACTTCTTAGTTACATGATTGGTCGTGACGTCACCATCTCTATGCAGTTACGTGATTGGTCGTGACGCCATAAATCAGGAGGGGTGAGAAGAGGAGAGGAAAGTACCAAGGAAAGTACACCTATCTCTCTCTCCTCTAAGCTACTGTCCACTTACCCTGTCTCCCCTCCCTCCCCTCAGTATTTCCTTAATTATTTTCTCCCCCTCAGTAGCGTCGCTAGGGTGGGTGTGTCCCCTCGTGGGCGTGTGGGCGTCCTTGTCTCAACCCCCAGACAGAATTATTGTTGTTGTCATTAGCAAGAAGTCAGCTCGCAAGGTAACCAATCACCAAGCACGACTGTGGAGCTGGACCAATCACCAAGCTCCATGCAGGTGAGTCACGCAACCTCTCCACCAATCACCATCAAGGTAACATAACGTCTAGGTTTGTCTCTCTCTCTCTCTCTCTCTCTCTCTCTCTCTACTAGAACTGGGGCCTATTAGAACTGGGGCCTACTAGAACTGGGGCCTATTAGAACTGGGGCCTACTAGAACTGGGGCCTATTAGAACTGGGGCCTATTAGAACTGAGGCCTATTAGAACTGGGGCCTATTAGAACTGGGGCCTATTAGAACTGGGGCCTATTAGAACTGGGACCTATTAGAACTGGGGCCTATTAGAACTGGGGCCTATTAGAACTGGGGCCTATTAGAACTGGGGCCTACTAGAACTGGGGCCTACTAGAACTGGGGCCTACTAGAACTGGGGCCTATTAGAACTGAGGCCTATTAGAACTGGGGCCTATTAGAACTGGGGCCTATTAGAACTGGGGCCTACTAGAACTGGGGCCTATTAGAACTGGGGCCTATTAGAACTGGGGCCTATTAGAACTGAGGCCTATTAGAACTGGGGCCTATTAGAACTGGGGCCTACTAGAACTGGGGCCTATTAGAACTGGGGCCTACTAGAACTGGGGCCTATTAGAACTGGGGCCTATTAGAACTGGGGCCTATTAGAACTGGGGCCTACTAGAACTGGGGCCTATTAGAACTGGGGCCTATTAGAACTGGGGCCTATTAGAACTGGGGCCTACTAGAACTGGGGCCTATTAGAACTGGGGCCTATTAGAACTGGGGCCTATTAGAACTGGGGCCTATTAGAACTGGGGCCTACTAGAACTGGGGCCTACTAGAACTGGGGCCTATTAGAACTGGGGCCTATTAGAACTGGGGCCTACTAGAACTGGGGCCTACTAGAACTGGGGCCTACTAGAACTGGGGCCTATTAGAACTGGGGCCTATTAGAACTGGGGCCTATTAGAACTGGGGCCTATAGAACTGGGGCCTACTAGAACTGGGGCCTATTAGAACTGGGGCCTATTAGAACTGGGGCCTATTAGAACTGGGGCCTATTAGAACTGGGGCCTATTAGAACTGGGGCCTATTAGAACTGGGACCTATTAGAACTGGGGCCTATTAGAACTGGGGCCTATTAGAACTGGGGCCTATTAGAACTGGGGCCTACTAGAACTGGGGCCTACTAGAACTGGGGCCTACTAGAACTGGGGCCTATTAGAACTGGGCCTATTAGAACTGGGGCCTATTAGAACTGGGGCCTATTAGAACTGGGGCCTACTAGAACTGGGGCCTATTAGAACTGGGGCCTATTAGACTGGGCCTATTAGAACTGGGGCCTATTAGAACTGGGGCCTATTAGAACTGGGGCCTATTAGAACTGGGGCCTACTAGAACTGGGGCCTATTAGAACTGGGGCCTACTAGAACTGGGGCCTATTAGAACTGGGGCCTATTAGAACTGGGGCCTATTAGAACTGGGGCCTACTAGAACTGGGGCCTATTAGAACTGGGGCCTATTAGAACTGGGGCCTATTAGAACTGGGGCCTACTAGAACTGGGGCCTATTAGAACTGGGGCCTATTAGAACTGGGGCCTACTAGAACTGGGGCCTATTAGAACTGGGGCCTATTAGAACTGGGGCCTATTAGAACTGGGGCCTATTAGAACTGGGGCCTATTAGAACTGGGGCCTACTAGAACTGGGGCCTATTAGAACTGGGGCCTATTAGAACTGGGGCCTATTAGAACTGGGGCCTATTAGAACTGGGGCCTATTAGAACTGGGGCCTACTAGAACTGGGGCCTACTAGAACTGGGGCCTATTAGAACTGGGGCCTACTAGAACTGGGGCCTACTAGAACTGGGGCCTACTAGAACTGGGGCCTACTAGAACTGGGGCCTACTAGAACTGGGGCCTATTAGAACTGGGGCCTACTAGAACTGGGGCCTACTAGAACTGGGGCCTATTAGAACTGGGGCCTATTAGAACTGGGGCCTATTAGAACTGGGGCCTATTAGAACTGGGGCCTATTAGAACTGGGGCCTATTAGAACTGGGGCCTATTAGAACTGGGGCCTATTAGAACTGGGGCCTATTAGAACTGGGGCCTATTAGAACTGGGGCCTACTAGAACTGGGGCCTATAGAACTGGGGCCTATTAGAACTGGGGCCTATTAGAACTGGGGCCTATTAGAACTGGGGCCTATTAGAACTGGGGCCTATTAGAACTGGGGCCTATTAGAACTGGGGCCTATTAGAACTGGGGCCTATTAGAACTGGGGCCTATTAGAACTGGAGCCTACTAGAACTGGGGCCTATTAGAACTGGGGCCTATTAGAACTGGGGCCTATTAGAACTGGGGCCTATTAGAACTGGGGCCTATTAGAACTGGGACCTATTAGAACTGGGGCCTATTAGAACTGGGCCTATTAGAACTGGGGCCTATTAGAACTGGGGCCTATTAGAACTGGGGCCTACTAGAACTGGGTAAGCTGGGAACAAGAGAGAGAGAGAGAGAGAGAGAGAGAGTGTGTGGTGGGTGATGATTATACCAGACCTCTCACACAGGGGAGGAGGAGGAGGAGGAGGAGGAAGAGGAGGAAGAAGAAGAGGAGGAGGAGGAGGAGGAGGAGGAGGAGGAGGAGTAGGAAGAGGAGGAGGAGGAAGAGGAGGAGGAGGAGGAGGAAGAGGAGGAGGAGGAGGAGGAGGAAGACTCTTCTCTGTGGTCGACCTGTTTATTGTCACTGAAAACACCGCCTCACGCCCACACCTCTTCCTCACGCCCATTCTTCTTCTTCTTCTTCTTCTTCTCCTTCTTCTTCTTCTTCTTCCTCCTCCTCCTCTTCTTCCTCCTCTTCCTCCACCACCACACTACCCTCCTAGCTTACCACACCCTCAGCCACACCATAACCACATCCTCAGCCACACCACCAACCACACTATACCACACTACCGCCCACACCATAACCACACCCTCAGCCACACCACCAACCACACTATACCACACTACCGCCCACACCATAACCACATCCTCAGCCACACCACCAACCACACTATACCACACTACCGCCCACACCATAACCACACCCTCAGCCACACCACCAACCACACTATACCACACTACCGCCCACACCATAACCACACCCTCAGCCACACCACCAACCACACTATACCACACTACCGCCCACACCATAACCACATCCTCAGCTACACCACCAACCACACTATACCACACTACCGCCCACACCATAACCACACCCTCAGCCACACCACCAACCACACTATACCACACTACCGCCCACACCATAACCACATCCTCAGCCACACCACCAACCACACTATACCACACTACCGCCCACACCATAACCACACCCTCAGCCACACCACCAACCACACTAAACCACACTACCGCCCACACCATAACCACACCCTCAGCCACACCATAACCACACCATAACCACACCCTCAGCCACACCACCAACCACACTATCGGCCACACCATAACCACACCCTCAGCCACACCACCAACCACACTATACCACACTACTGGCCACACCATAACCACACCCTCAGCCACACCACCAACCACACCATGCCACACTACCGGCCACACCATAACCACACCCTCAGCCACACCACCAAGCACACCATACCACACTACCGGCCACACCATAACCACACCCTCAGCCACACCATAACCACACCATACCACACTACCGGCCACACCATAACCACACCCTCAGCCACACCACCAACCACACTATACCACACTACCGGCCACACCATAACCACACCCTCAGCCACACCACCAACCACACCATACCACACTACCGGCCACACCATAACCACACCCTCAGCCACACCACCAACCACACCATACCACACTACCGGCCACACCATAACCACACCCTCAGCCACACCATAACCACACCATAACCACACCCTCAGCCACACCACCAACCACACTATCGGCCACACCATAACCACACCCTCAGCCACACCACCAACCACACTATACCACACTACTGGCCACACCATAACCACACCCTCAGCCACACCACCAACCACACCATACCACACTACCGGCCACACCATAACCACACCCTCAGCCACACCACCAAGCACACCATACCACACTACCGGCCACACCATAACCACACCCTCAGCCACACCATAACCACACCATACCACACTACCGGCCACACCATAACCACACCCTCAGCCACACCACCAACCACACTATACCACACTACCGGCCACACCATAACCACACCCTCAGCCACACCACCAACCACACCATACCACACTACTGGCCACACCATAACCACACCCTCAGCCACACCACCAACCACACCATACCACACTACTGGCCACACCATAACCACACCCTCAGCCACACCACCAACCACACCATACCACACTACCGCCCACACCATAACCACACCCTCAGCCACACCACCAACCACACCATACCACACTACTGGCCACACCATAACCACACCCTCAGCCACACCACCAACCACACCATACCACACTACTGGCCACACCATAACCACACCCTCAGCCACACCACCAACCACACCATACCACACTACTGGCCACACCATAACCACACCCTCAGCCTTTCACGTCCTCAGCTTTAACCTATTACATCACGAGGGAGAGTAGGGAGAGGAGGGAGAGGAGGGAGAGGAGGAGGGAGAGTAGGGAGAGGAGGGAGAGGAGGGAGAGTAGGGAGAGGAGGGAGAAGGAGGAGGGAGAGTAGGGAGAGGAGGGAGAAGGAGGAGGGAGAGTAGGGAGAGGAGGGAGAGGAGGGAGAAGGAGGAGGGAGAGTAGGGAGAGGAGGGAGAGGAGGGAGAGGAGGGAGAAGGAGGAGGGAGAGGAGGGAGAGGAGGGAGAGGAGGGAGAAGGAGGAGGGAGAGTAGGGAGAGGAGGGAGAGGAGGGAGAGGAGGGAGAGTAGGGAGAGGAGGGAGAAGGAGGAGGGAGAGTAGGGAGAGTAGGGAGAGGAGGGAGAGGAGGGAGAGGAGGGAGAGTAGGGAGAGGAGGGAGAAGGAGGAGGGAGAGTAGGGAGAGTAGGGAGAGGAGGGAGAGGAGGGAGAGTAGGGAGAGGAGGGAGAGGAGGGAGAAGGAGGAGGGAGAGTAGGGAGAGGAGGGAGAGGAGGGAGAAGGAGGAGGGAGAGTAGGGAGAGGAGGGAGAGGAGGGAGAAGGAGGAGGGAGAGTAGGGAGAGGAGGGAGAGGAGGGAGAGTAGGGAGAAGGAGGAGGGAGAGGAGGGAGAGTAGGGAGAGTAGGGAGAGTAGGGAGGAGGAGGAGGGAGAGTAGGGAGAGTAGGGAGAGGAGGGAGAGTAGGGAGGAGGAGTAGGGAGAGTAGGGAGAGTAGGGAGAGGAGGGAGAGGAGGGAGAGTAGGGAGAGGAGGGAGAGGAGGGAGAGTAGGGAGAGGAGGGAGAGGAGGGAGAAGGAGGAGGGAGAGTAGGGAGAGTAGGGAGAGTAGGGAGGAGGAGGAGGGAGAGTAGGGAGAGTAGGGAGAGGAGGGAGAGTAGGGAGGAGGAGTAGGGAGAGTAGGGAGAGTAGGGAGAGGAGGGAGAGGAGGGAGAGTAGGGAGAGGAGGGAGAGGAGGGAGAGTAGGGAGAGGAGGGAGAGGAGGGAGAAGGAGGAGGGAGAGTAGGGAGAGTAGGGAGAGTAGGGAGGAGGAGGAGGGAGAGTAGGGAGAGGAGGGAGAGGAGGGAGAGTAGGGAGAGGAGGGAGAGGAGGGAGAAGGAGGAGGGAGAGTAGGGAGAGTAGGGAGGAGGAGGAGGGAGAGTAGGGAGAGTAGGGAGAGGAGGGAGAGTAGGGAGGAGTAGGGAGAGTAGGGAGAGTAGGGAGGAGGAGGAGGGAGAGTAGGGAGGAGGAGGAGGGAGAGTAGGGAGAGTAGGGAGGAGGAGGAGGGAGAGGAGGGAGAGTAGGGAGAGGAGGGAGAGTAGGGAGAGTAGGGAGGAGGAGGAGGGAGAGGAGGGAGAGTAGGGAGAGGAGGGAGAGTAGGGAGAGGAGGGAGAGGAGGGAGAGTAGGGAGAGGAGGGAGAGTAGGGAGAGGAGGGAGAGTAGGGAGAGTAGGGAGAAGGAGGAGGGAGAGTAGGGAGAGTAGGGAGAGGAGGGAGAGTAGGGAGAGGAGGGAGAGTAGGGAGAGTAGGGAGAGGAGGGAGAAGGAGGAGGGAGAGTAGGGAGAGGAGGGAGAGGAGGGAGAGTAGGGAGAGTAGGGAGAAGGAGGAGGGAGAGTAGGGAGAGTAGGGAGGAGGAGGAGGGAGAGTAGGGAGAGTAGGGAGAGGAGGGAGAGTAGGGAGGAGGAGTAGGGAGAGTAGGGAGAGTAGGGAGAGGAGGGAGAGGAGGGAGAGTAGGGAGAGGAGGGAGAGGAGGGAGAGTAGGGAGAGGAGGGAGAGGAGGGAGAAGGAGGAGGGAGAGTAGGGAGAGTAGGGAGAGTAGGGAGGAGGAGGAGGGAGAGTAGGGAGAGTAGGGAGAGGAGGGAGAGTAGGGAGGAGGAGTAGGGAGAGTAGGGAGAGTAGGGAGAGGAGGGAGAGTAGGGAGAGGAGGGAGAGGAGGGAGAGTAGGGAGAGGAGGGAGAGGAGGGAGAAGGAGGAGGGAGAGTAGGGAGAGTAGGGAGAGTAGGGAGGAGGAGGAGGGAGAGTAGGGAGAGGAGGGAGAGGAGGGAGAGTAGGGAGAGGAGGGAGAGGAGGGAGAAGGAGGAGGGAGAGTAGGGAGAGTAGGAGAGTAGGGAGGTGGAGGAGGGAGAGTAGGGAGAGTAGGGAGAGGAGGGAGAGTAGGGAGGAGGAGTAGGGAGAGTAGGGAGAGTAGGGAGGAGGAGGAGGGAGAGTAGAGAGGAGGAGGAGGGAGAGTAGGGAGAGTAGGGAGGAGGAGGAGGGAGAGGAGGGAGAGTAGGGAGGAGGAGGAGGGAGAGGAGGGAGAGTAGGGAGAGGAGGGAGAGTAGGGAGAGGAGGGAGAGTAGGGAGAGGAGGGAGAGGAGGGAGAGTAGGGAGAGGAGGGAGAGGAGGGAGAGGAGGGAGAGTAGGGAGAGTAGGGAGAGGAGGGAGAGTAGGGAGAGGAGGGAGAGTAGGGAGAGGAGGGAGAGTAGGGAGAGGAGGGAGAGGAGGGAGAGTAGGGAGAGGAGAGAGAGTAGGGAGAGTAGGGAGAGGAGGGAGAGTAGGGAGGAGGAGGAGGGAGAGTAGGGAGAGTAGGGAGAGTAGGGAGAGGAGGGAGAGTAGGGAGAGGAGGGAGAGTAGGGAGAGTAGGGAGAGGAGGGAGAGGAGGGAGAGTAGGGAGAGTAGGGAGAAGGAGGAGGGAGAGTAGGGAGAGTAGGGAGAGGAGGGAGAGTAGGGAGAGTAGGGAGAGTAGGGAGAGGAGGGAGAGGATGGAGAGTAGGGAGAGTAGGGAGAGGAGGGAGAGTAGGGAGAGTAGGGAGAGGAGGGAGAGTAGGGAGAGGAGGGAGAGTAGGGAGAGTAGGGAGAGGAGGGAGAGGAGGGAGAGTAGGGAGAGTAGGGAGAGGAGGGAGAGGAGGGAGAGTAGGGAGAGGAGGGAGAGTAGGGAGAGTAGGGAGAGGAGGGAGAGTAGGGAGAGGAGGGAGAGTAGGGAGAGTAGGGAGAGGAGGGAGAGTAGGGAGAGGAGGGAGAGGAGGGAGAGGAGGGAGAGTAGGGAGAGGAGGGAGAGGAGGGAGAGGAGGGAGAGTAGGGAGAAGGAGGAGGGAGAGTAGGGAGAGTAGGGAGAGGAGGGAGAGTAGGGAGAGGAGGGAGAGTAGGGAGAGGAGGGAGAGTAGGGAGAGTAGGGAGAGTAGGGAGAGGAGGGAGAGTAGGGAGAGTAGGGAGAGTAGGGAGAGGAGGGAGAGTAGGGAGAGGAGGGAGAGGAGGGAGAGGAGGGAGAGGAGGGAGAGTAGGGAGAGGAGGGAGAGTAGGGAGAGTAGGGAGAGTAGGGAGAGGAGGGAGAGTAGGGAGAGTAGGGAGAGGAGAGAGAGGAGGGAGAGGAGGGAGAGTAGGGAGAGGAGGGAGAGTAGGGAGAGGAGGGAGAGTAGGGAGAGGAGGGAGAGGAGGGAGAGTAGGGAGAGTAGGGAGAGGAGGGAGAGGAGGGAGAGTAGGGAGAGTAGGGAGAGGAGGGAGAGTAGGGAGAGTAGGGAGAAGGAGGAGGGAGAGTAGGGAGAGTAGGGAGAGTAGGGAGGAGGAGGAGGGAGAGTAGGGAGAGGAGGGAGAGTAGGGAGAGTAGGGAGAGGAGGGAGAGGAGGGAGAGAGAGCCCAAAATGAAATAACCAAACGTGATATAATTAAATCCACCATTAATCATCCTTTAATAAAACCAAATAATCGTCTAGAAATCAATAATTAATTAGACATCGTAAAAATTATTAAGAATTACCGGAAAGAAGATTCGTTACGTGATAATTATAACAAGTAAACGGGGACAATGTGATAATTTAGAATAATTTCGTATTAATTCCAATGTTATAGGAATTATCGTGTGGAAATTATAGAGATTATAGTTAGACAGAACCATCCAGTTTAGTTAGATAATTATAAGACATACACACACTCATATACGTACACATATAGACACGCACACACACGACCAAAGCGGACATGGATGTGGTCTATAATCACAGCTGCCTATTTTAACCCCAGTTTTAACCTTATCTACACCTATTTAACCTTATATTAACCACTCTAGTGATGTATTAACCTTTTATCTTTAACTTGGGATAGGTTAAAGTGGGTGTTAAGGCGTAGGGAAGGAATAACAGAGGGTTAAATAAGATAATATGAACAGGCTTCCAGGGGGACATCTTTGGCTGCCTGCCCAACTCAGGCGAGCCGGTCAGGGCTACCAACCATCCCAATAACATATATCCTACTTAATATCCCCACCTGTGTCTTCATCAACATTATTATTAACTTAAAACCAAAATATCAATTATATATTAACTATTTAATTAATTATGATAGTTAATTATCCTTTATTTATAAGATAAGAATAATCAATTAAATGTAAACAAAGGCGTATGAAGATGGGTTCGGTTGGTAGCCTTGAGTCATGACAGGCTAAACCATCTGCCGTCTCACTTCTCTCACCTCCCTCACTTCTCTCACTTCTCTCACCTCTCATGTCTAACTCATAACCTCTAAACACAACCATATGTCACCTACAACTCTTTATAACTACAACAGAACGTCAACAACCGGTGGGAGAATGAACGTTTGGGTCCTTGTGAACGATTTGGTGAGAGGAAATGAATGCCTTGTTTCCTGTTGGGTTGAGTCTTAGTTTACACGCCTTCCCTCCACGCACGCCTCCCCTCCACGCCTTCCCTCCACGCCTTCCCTCCACGCACGCCTCCCCTCCACGCACACCTTCCCTACACGCCTCCCCCTCCACGCCTTCCCTCCACGCACGCCTCCCCCTCCACGCCTCCCCTCCACGCACGCCTTCCCCTCCACGCCTTCCTTCCCTCCCTCCATGCACGCCTCCCCTCCACGCCTTCCTTCCCTCCCTCCATGCACGCCTCCCCTCCACGCCTTCCTTCCCTCCCTCCACGCACGCCTTCCCTACACGCCTTCCTTCCCTCCCTCCACGCACGCCTTCCCTACACGCCTTCCTTCCTTCCCTACACGCCTTCCTTTCCTCCCTCCACGCCTCCCCTCCACGCCTCCCCTCCACGCACGCCTTCTCTCCACGCCTCCCCCTCCACGCCTTCCCTCTCCACGCCTTCCTTCCCTCCCTCAACGCACGCCCCTCTCCCACCCCTACAGACAGACCCCCCCCCCCCCAGTCAAACCGATGCGCAGTTTGAAGTCAGTCTGCGCAGGAAGTGACGTCACTAACACGATCTATCCAAGGTGACATTTAGAGCTTGACGGCTCTATAAAGCTTTAAAATAAGCTTAGTCTGGCAGCTCTATTGGGGGGGGGGTGTAAAACAAGCTTACTGTGTGGTAGCTTTAAGGGATTTTAAAATAAACTTAGTCCGGTGGCTCTATAAAGCTTTAAAGTAAGCTTAGTCTGGTGGCTCTATTTGGGTCGAAAAACTAAGCTTATTACAGTGTTCGAAATTAAGCTTACAATGGGAGCTCAGGAAGGTTCGAAATTAAGCTTAGTATGGGAGCTCTGGAAGTTTCGAAATTAAGCTTAGTATGGGAGCTCTGGAAGGTTTGAAATTAAGCTTAGTATGGGAGCTCTGGAAAGTTCAAAATTAAGCTTAGTATGGGAGCTCAGGAAGGTTCGAAATTAAGCTTAGTATGGGAGCTCTGGAAGTTTCGAAATTAAGCTTAGTATGGGAGCTCTGGAAGGTTTGAAATTAAGCTTAGTATGGGAGCTCTGGAAAGTTCAAAATTAAGCTTAGTATGGGAGCTCAGGAAGGTTCGAAATTAAGCTTAGTATGGGAGCTCTGGAAGGTTCAAAATTAAGCTTAGTATGGGAGCTCAGGAAGGGTCGAAATTAAGCTTAGTATGGGAGCTCGGGAAGGTTCGAAATTAAGCTTAGTATGGGAGCTCTGGAAGGTTCAAAATTAAGCTTAGTATGGGAGCTCTGGAAAGTTCAAAATTAAGCTTAGTATGGGAGCTCAGGAAGGGTCGAAAATAAGCTTAGTATGGGAGCTCTGGAAGGTTCGAAATTAAGCTTACTGTAGTACTCAATAAAGCCTTAAAATAAGCTTAATGTGGTACCTCTGTTGGGTTCTAAAACAAGCTTATTGCATTAGATTTAACCCCTTGAGTACTGTCCTAACCCCTTGAGTACTGCCCTAACCCCTTGAGTACTGTCCTAACCCCTTGAGTACTGCCCTAACCCCTTGAGTACTGTCCTAAACCCCTTGAGTACTGTTCTAACCCCTTGAGTACTGTCCTAACCCCTTGAATACTCTCTTAACCCCTTGAGTACTGTCCTAACCCCTTGAGTACTCTCTTAACCCCTTGAGTACTGTCCTAACCCCTTGAGTACTGCCCTAACCCCTTGAGTACTGTCCTAACCCCTTGAGTACTGTCTTAACCCCTTGAGTACTGTCCTAACCCCTTGAGTACTGTCCTAACCCCTTGAATACTCTCTTAACCCACTTGAGTACTGTCCTAACCCCTTGAGTACTGTCCTAACCCCTTGAGTACTGTCCTAACCCCTTGAGTACTGTCTTAACCCCTTGAGTACTGTCCTAACCCCTTGAGTACTGTCCTAACCCCTTGAGTACTGTCCTAAACCCCTTGAGTACTGTCTTAACCCCTTGAGTACTGTCCTAACCCCTTGAATACTCTCTTAACCCCTTGAGTACTGTCCTAACCCCTTGAGTACTGTCTTAACCCCTTGAGTACTGTCCTAACCCATTGAATACTCTCTTAACACCTTGAGTACTGTCCTAACCCCTTGAGTACTGCCCTAACCCCTTGAGTACTGTCCTAACCCATTGAATACTCTCTTAACCCCTTGAGTACTGTCCTAACCCCTTGAGTACTGTCCTAAACCCCTTGAATACTCTCTTAACCCACTTGAGTACTGTCCTAACCCATTGAATACTCTCTTAACCCCTTGAGTACTGTCCTAAACCCCTTGAGTACTGCCCTAACCCCTTGAGTACTGTCCTAACCCCTTGAGTACTGTCTTAACCCCTTGAGTACTGCCCTAACCCCTTGAGTACTGTCCTAACCCATTGAATACTCTCTTAACCCCTTGAGTACTGTCCTAACCCCTTGAGTACTGTCCTAACCCCTTGAATACTCTCTTAACCCACTTGAGTACTGTCCTAACCCATTGAATACTCTCTTAACCCCTTGAGTACTGTCCTAACCCCTTGAGTACTGTCTTAACCCACTTGAGTACTGTCCTAACCCATTGAATACTCTCTTAACCCCTTGAGTACTGTCCTAAACCCCTTGAATACTCTCTTAACCCACTTGAGTACTGTCCTAACCCATTGAATACTCTCTTAACCCCTTGAGTACTGTCCTAACCCCTTGAGTACTGTCCTAACCCCTTGAGAACTGTCCTAACCCATTGAATACTCTCTTAACCCCTTGAGTACTGTCCTAACCCCTTGAGTACTGTCCTAACCCCTTGAGTACTGTCCTAACCCCTTGAGTACTGTCCTAACCCCTTGAGTACTGTCCTAACCCCTTGAGTACTGTCTTAACCCCTTGAGTACTGTCTTAACCCCTTGAGTACTCTCTTAACCCCTTGAGTACTGTCTTAACCCCTTGAGTACTGTCTTAACCCCTTGAGTACTGTCCTAACCCCTTGAGTACTGTCCTAACCCCTTGAGTACTGTCCTAACCCCTTGAGTACTGTCCTAACCCATTGAATACTCTCTTAACCCACTTGAGTACTGTCCTAAACCCCTTGAGTACTGTCCTAACCCCTTGAATACTCTCTTAACCCCTTGAGTACTGTCCTAAACCCCTTGAGTACTGTTCTAACCCCTTGAGTACTGTCCTAACCCATTGAATACTCTCTTAACCCACTTGAGTACTGTCCTAACCCCTTGAGTACTGTTCTAACCCCTTGAGTACTGTCCTAACCCATTGAATACTCTCTTAACCCCTTGAGTACTGTCCTAAACCCCTTGAGTACTGTCTTAACCCCTTGAGTACTGTCCTAACCCCTTGAGTACTGTCCTAACCCCTTGAATACTCTCTTAACCCACTTGAGTACTGTCCTAACCCCTTGAGTACTGTCTTAACCCCTTGAGTACTGTCCTAACCCCTTGAGTACTGTCTTAACCCCTTGAGTACTGTCCTAACCCCTTGAGTACTGTCTTAACCCCTTGAGTACTGTCCTAACCCCTTGAGTACTGTCTTAACCCCTTGAGTACTGTCTTAACCCCTTGAGTACTCTCTTAACCCCTTGAGTACTGTCTTAACCCCTTGAGTACTGTCTTAACCCCTTGAGTACTGTCCTAACCCCTTGAGAACTGTCCTAACCCATTGAGTACTGTCCTAACCCCTTGAGTACTGTCCTAACCCCTTGAGTACTGTCCTAACCCATTGAATACTCTCTTAACCCACTTGAGTACTGTCCTAAACCCCTTGAGTACTGTCCTAACCCCTTGAATACTCTCTTAACCCCTTGAGTACTGTCCTAAACCCCTTGAGTACTGTCCTAACCCATTGAATACTCTCTTAACCCACTTGAGTACTGTCCTAACCCCTTGAGTACTGTTCTAACCCCTTGAGTACTGTCCTAACCCATTGAATACTCTCTTAACCCCTTGAGTACTGTCTTAACCCCTTGAGTACTGTCCTAACCCCTTGAGAACTGTCCTAACCCCTTGAGTACTGTCCTAACCCCTTGAGTACTGTCCTAACCCCTTGAGTACTGTCCTAACCCATTGAATACTCTCTTAACCCACTTGAGTACTGTCCTAAACCCCTTGAGTACTGTCCTAACCCCTTGAATACTCGCTTAACCCCTTGAGTACTGTCCTAAACCCCTTGAGTACTGTTCTAAACCCCTTGAGTACTGTCCTAACCCCTTGAATACTCTCTTAACCCCTTGAGTACTGTCCTAACCCCTTGAGTACTGTCCTAACCCCTTGAGTACTGTCCTAACCCCTTGAGTACTGTCCTAACCCCTTGAATACTCTCTTAACCCACTTGAGTACTGTCCTAACCCCTTGAGTACTGTCCTAACCCCTTGAGTACTGTCCTAAACCCCTTGAGTACTGTCCTAAACCCCTTGAGTACTGTCTTAACCCCTTGAGTACTGTCTTAACCCCTTGAGTACTGTCTTAACCCCTTGAGTACTGTCCTAACCCCTTGAGTACTGTCTTAACCCCTTGAGTACTGTCCTAAACCCCTTGAATACTCTCTTAACCCCTTGAGTACTGTCCTAAACCCCTTGAGTACTGTCCTAACCCCTTGAATACTCTCTTAACCCCTTGAGTACTGTCCTAACCCCTTGAGTACTGTCCTAACCCCTTGAGTACTGTCCTAACCCCTTGAGTACTGTCCTAACCCCTTGAATACTCTCTTAACCCCTTGAGTACTGTCCTAAACCCTTGAGTACTGTCCTAACCCATTGAGTACTGTTCTAAACCCCTTGAGTACTGTCCTAAACCCCTGAGTTACGAGGACTCATCAACTACCCGAGTTACCCCTCAAGACCAACTCCGTTTTCTCTCATAAGACTTAAGGGGGTAACTCAAGTAAATAAAGCCATAATGTTATATAGACTACCACGAACACGACTACGACCATCACCACGAACACTACCACGAACACGAATTTTAACTCGAGATAAGTTAACTAACCAATATTAACTTAACCACAGGATTAAGGTTAAGTTATTTAATTTAAAACTAAAATAAATATTAATAAATCAATAATTAAGTTAATATTTATTTTATATTTTTATGATAGCGGCCATTACATTAACTAATCCCTGGCGTCATATATATACTACCCTGTGATTGGTTGAGTTTAACACACATAACCAATCATATTATCCCATTCATGACGTCATATATATATATACCACTCAGTGACTGGTCAAAACTCAAAATAAATAACCAATCACATTACCTCACCCGTGACGTCACCCATATACCACCCAGTGATTGGCCAAACTTCAAAACACATAACCAATCACATAACCCAACCTCTTACGTCACAAATACACAACCCAGTGATTGGTCAACTTTAGTAAACATCCACAACTCTTTAAGTGACATCATAAAGCTCAAAATAACATCATATCTTACCTGAATTTCGACCTTAATGATGTAATAATGTCTGAGGGCAAGAAGGAACTATACGTCACTAGCTGCTTACCTGAAACAAGAAACAATTAATTAGAACAACAACATATATGGTTAAGGTGTTTTAAGCTTCATACTCACCTGTCCTCATTAAGCTTAGGTAAGGTTTAAGCTTAATTTAACACTAACTTAATTTAAAAGCTCCCTTAAACCCCCCCCCAGCCATCCCTCCCTCCCTCCCCAGCCCTCCCCTCCCTCCCCAGCCCTTCCCTCCTTCCCTCCCTCCTCCCTTTCCATTTACTCCCTTCTCCCACCCCCTTAATTAACCCCCTTAAGGGCATCCAACCATTAATAGTGTACCTGGGCACACCTGGGTACACCTGGGCACACCTGGGCTACACCTGGGCACACCTGGGCACACCTGGGCTACACCTGGGAACACCTGGGCACACCTGGCTACACCTGGGCACACCTGGGAACACCTGGGCACACCTGGGAACACCTGGGCACACCTGGGCAGTTCTCTCTCTCTCTGTATGTATGTATGTATGTAATGTATGTATAATA
>CAUDMG010000721.1:40000-55000 GCA_958450375.1 Homarus gammarus | reverse complement strand
TGTAGGGGGATCATATTCCCTTAACCCTACCCTCAAGGGACAGAGAGAGAGAGAGAGAGAGAGAGAGAGAGACGTTGGTTAGGTATATAACACAGATTGTGGTTGACCAATTGTGGTAGTTGAGATGATTGTGGTGGTAATTGACAGGTTGATTGTGGTAGTTGGATGACCCAGTGACGAAAAATTGTATGACAGTCTTGACTAGTTGCCTGTCAAAGCCACTGTCAAGACCTGTTAAAGCCACTGTCAAGACCTGTTAAAGCCACTGTCAAGACCTGTCAAGCCACTGTCAAGACCTGTCAAAGCCACTGTCAAGACCTGTCAAAGCCACTGTCAAGACCTGTCAAGCCACTGTCAAGACCTGTCAAGCCACTGTCAAGACCTGTCAAGCCACTGTCAAGACCTGTCAAAGCCACTGTCAAGACCTGTCAAGCCACTGTCAAGACCTGTCAAAGCCACTGTCAAGACCTGTCAAGCCACTGTCAAGACCTGTCAAGCCACTGTCAAGACCTGTCAAAGCCAGTCAAGACCTGTCAAGCCACTGTCAAGACCTGTCAAAGCCAGTCAAGACCTGTCAAGCCACTGTCAAGACCTGTCAAAGCCACTGTCAAGACCTGTCAAAGCCACTGTCAAGACCTATCAAGCCACTGTCAAGACCTGTCAAAGCCACTGTCAAGACCTGTCAAGCCACTGTCAAGACCTGTCAAAGCCACCGTCTCTTAACCACTACCACCACTACCACCACTACCACAACTACCACCACTACCACAACTACTACCACTACCACCACCACTACCACCACTACCACAACTACTACCACTACCACCACCACTACCACCACCACCACAACTACCACCACAACTACCACAACTACCACCACTACCACCACTACTACAACTACCACAACTACCACCACTACCACAACTACTACCACTACCACCACCACTACCACCACTACCACCACCACCACTACCACAACTACCAGACAAATAGAGCGAGTTGGGTTGGTGAGTCAGGCTGTAATTGCTAAGTACAATGAGGGTCTCTCTCTCTCTCTCTCTCTCTCTCTCTCTCTCTCTCATTTATGTTGCAACCTTGAAATCACTTGACCTTTGCAATAACAGTCATACATACAGTCATACATACATACATACATACACTTTTCTATGTATGTATGCCCTTCTCTCCCCTCCTTCTCTCCCCTCCTTCCCTCTCCCCTCCTTCTCTCCCCTCTCCTTCCCTCTCCCCTCCTTCCCTCACTCGTTTACTAAGAGGGGAAGAAATGCTGTACCCCTCTCAGTGAGACCTCCCCCACACACTCTCTCAAGGGCCATGATAGGGCCATGATACACTCCTAGGGGCCATGATAGGGCCATGATACACTCCTAGGGGCCATGATAGGGCCATGATACACTCCTAGGGGCCATGATAGGGCCATGATGCACTCCTAGGGGCCATGATAGGGCCATGATACACTCCTAGGGGCCATGATAGGGCCATGATACACTCCTAGGGGCCATGATAGGGCCATGATACACTCCTATGGGCCATGATACACTCCTAGGGGCCATGATAGGGCCATGATGCACTCCTAGGGGCCATGATACACTCCTAGGGGCCATGATACACTCCTACAGGCCATGATACACTGCCAGGCGCCATGATACACCGGCTGGAGGCCCTCAGAGGCAGGCAGAGGGGCCGCTGAGACAACACCAGGGAGAACCTCTTAAAGGTGACGGGAGGAGGAGGAGGGGGGGGGGGGTGGTGGTAGGTAATGGTGGTAGTACTGGTAGGTAGTGGTGGTGGTAGTAGTGGTAGGATGACACACACACACACACAGGAAGTCGTGTTTATTAAATGAGATCATAAAGTAGGAGCCTTGGTCTAGGGGGAGAAGAGGTGGGGAGAAGGGGTGGGGAGGAGGGGTAGGGAGAGGGGTGGGGAGGCGGGGGTGGGGAGGAGGGGGTGGGGAGAGGGGTAGGGAGAGGGGTGGGGAGGAGGGGTGGGGAGGAGGGGGTGGGGAGGAGGGGTGGGGAGGAGGGGGTGGGGAGAGGGGTAGGGAGAGGGGTGGGGAGGACGGGGTGGGGAGGAGGGGGTGGGGAGGAGGGGGTGGGGAGGAGGGGGTGGGGAGGAGGGGTGGGGAGAGGGGGTGGGGAGAGGGGGTGGGGAGGAGGGGTGGGGAGAGGGGGTGGGAGGAGGGGTGGGGAGAGGGGGTGGGGAGGAGGGGGTGGGGAGGAGGGGGTGGGGAGGAGGGGTGGGAGGAGGGGGTGGGGAGAGGGGGTGGGAGGAGGGGTGGGGAGAGGAAGTGGGGAGGAGGGGGTGGGAGGAGGGTGGGGAGGAAGTGGGGAGGAGGGGGTGGGGAGGAGGGGGTGGGGAGAGGGGTGGGGAGGGGGGTGGGAGGAGGGGTGGGGAGGAGGGGTGGGGAGAGGGGGTGGGGAGAGGGGGTGGGGAGGAGGGGTGGGGAGAGGGGGTGGGAGGAGGGGTGGGGAGAGGAAGTGGGGAGGAGGGGGTGGGGAGGTGGGGTGGTGATGAGGGGGTGGGGAGGAGGGGTGGGGAGAGGGGGTGGGGAGAGGGGGTGGGGAGGAGGGGTGGGGAGAGGGGGTGGGAGGAGGGGTGGGGAGAGGAGTGGGGGGGAGGGGGTGGGGAGGAGGGGTGGGGAGGGAGGGGGTGGGGAGGAGGGGTGGGGAGAGGGGGGTGGGGAGGAGGGGGTGGGGAGAGGGGGTGGGGAGGAGGGGGTGGGGAGAGGGGGTGGGGAGAGGGGGTGGGGAGGAGGGGTGGGGAGAGGGGGTGGGAGGAGGGGTGGGGAGAGGAAGTGGGGAGGAGGGGGTGGGGAGAGGAGGTGGGGAGGAGGGGGTGGGGAGGAGGGGGTGGGGAGAGGGGGTGGGGAGGAGGGGTGGGGAGAGGGGGTGGGGAGAGGGGTGTGGGGAGGAGGGGTGGGGAGAGGGGTGGGGAGGAGGGGTGGGGAGAGGGGTGGGGAGGAGGGGTGGGGAGAGGGTGTGGGGAGAGAGGTGGGGAGAGGGGTGGGGAGAGGGGTGGGGAGAGGGGTGGGGAGGAGGGGTGGGGAGAGGGGGGTGGGGAGGAGGAGTGGGGAGGCGTGGGGCGAGGGGGTGGGGAGGAGGGGTGGGGAGAGGGGTGTGGGGAGAGGGGGTGGGGAGAGGGGGTGGGGAGGAGAGGTGGGGAGGAGGGGTGGGGAGGAGGGGGTGGGGGGGAGGAGGGGGTGGGGAGGAGGGGGTGGGGAGGAGGGGGTGGGAGGAGGGGGGTGGGGAGGAGGGGTGGGGAGGAGGGGGTGGGGAGGAGGGGTGGGGAGAGAGGTGGGGAGGAGAGGAGTGAGGAGAAGGGGTGAGGAGAGGAGTGGGGAGAATATGACCGTGTGAACGTTAGTCAGCCAGTCAGCAGAACATTCACCCCCAGAACGCATTTAACGAGGCAATTATCCCCGTGGTGGTAGTTAATGGTCGTTAACGCCAACTACCACGACTCTTATAACAACAACAACAACCACAACCACCACAACAACAACAACAACAACCACCACCACCACCACAACCACAACAATAATACTCTCCCCTTCCTCTCCTCCCCTTCCTCTCCTCCCCTTCCTCTTCCTCCCCTCCCCACCCACCATCTCCCTCTCTCCCCTCTCACTTCCTCCCTCTCTTCTCCCTCACTACACTCTGTGGGTGTGTGTGTGTGTGTGTGTGTCTTGAAGTACAAATCACTCTTCCACACACACACACACACACACACACACACACACAGGTCACTCAGTACATCCTAGTAAAAAAAAACATCACACCTACGTCACACCTACGTCACAACACTACGTCACAACCTACGTCACACCTACGTCACAACACTACCCAGCTGAGACAATGTAAACAAACCCAGAGACAATGATGACGTCATCTTGTTAGGTCAACAACAACTACCACCACTACCACAGAGAGAGAGAGAGAGAGAGAGAGAGAGAGAGAGAGAGACTGAAGGTGAAGGACTGAAGGTGAAGGACTGAAGGTGAGGGACTGAAGGTGAAGGACTGAAGGTGAAGGACTGAAGGTGAAGGACTGAAGGTGAGGGACTGAAGGTGAAGGACTGAAGGTGAAGGACTGAAGGTGAGGGACTGAAGGTGAGGGACTGAAGGTGAGGGACTGAAGGTGAGGGACTGAAGGTGAGGGACTGAAGGTGAAGGACTGAAGGTGAAGGACTGAAGGTGAGGGACTGAAGGTGAAGGACTGAAGGTGTAGGACTGAAGGTGAGGGACTGAAGGTGTAGGACTGAAGGTGAGGGACTGAAGGTGAGGGACTGAAGGTGAGGGACTGAAGGTGAGGGAGTGAAGGTGAGGGACTGAAGGTGAGGGACTGAAGGTGAGGGACTGAAGGTGAAGGACTGAAGGTGAGGGACTGAAGGTGAGGGACTGAAGGTGAGGGACTGAAGGTGAGGGACTGAAGGTGAAGGACTGAAGGTGAGGGACTGAAGGTGAGGGACTGAAGGTGAAGGACTGAAGGTGAGGGACTGAAGGTGAGGGACTGAAGGTGAGGGACTGAAGGTGAAGGACTGAAGGTGAGGGACTGAAGGTGAGGGACTGAAGGTGAGGGACTGAAGGTGAGGGACTGAAGGTGAAGGACTGAAGGTGAGGGACTGAAGGTGAGGGACTGAAGGTGAGGGACTGAAGGTGAGGGACTGAAGGTGAGGGACTGAAGGTGAGGGACTGAAGGTGAAGGACTGAAGGTGAGGGACTGAAGGTGAAGGAGTGAAGGTGAGGGACTGAAGGTGTAGGACTGAAGGTGAGGGACTGAAGGTGAGGGACTGAAGGTGAGGGACTGAAGGTGAGGGACTGAAGGTGAAGGACTGAAGGTGAGGGACTGAAGGTGAAGGACTGAAGGTGAGGGACTGAAGGTGAGGGACTGAAGGTGAAGGACTGAAGGTGAGGGACTGAAGGTGAAGGACTGAAGGTGAGGGACTGAAGGTGAGGGACTGAAGGTGAGGGACTGAAGGTGAGGGACTGAAGGTGAGGACTGAAGGTGAGGGACTGAAGGTGAAGGACTGAAGGTGAGGGACTGAAGGTGAGGGACTGAAGGTGAAGGACTGAAGGTGAGGGACTGAAGGTGAGGGACTGAAGGTGAGGGACTGAAGGTGTAGGACTGAAGGTGAGGGACTGAAGGTGAGGGACTGAAGGTGAGGGACTGAAGGTGAGGGACTGAAGGTGAGGGACTGAAGGTGTAGGACTGAAGGTGAGGGACTGAAGGTGAGGGACTGAAGGTGAGGGACTGAAGGTGAGGGACTGAAGGTGAGGGACTGAAGGTGTAGGACTGAAGGTGAGGGACTGAAGGTGAAGGACTGTAGGTGAGGGACTGAAGGTGAGGGAGTGAAGGTGAGGGACCGAGACAGGTGGCTGTACTGAGGACCGGCTGTGGGGACTTCCAGGAACCACCTTCAGGAAATACCGATAAACAGGTCGGGGCAGTACAGTCAGGGTGAGGGGGGGGTCGTGGTGGGTCGTGGTGGGTGGTGGAGGGGTCGTGGAGGGTGGTGGAGGGTCGTGGTGGGCCGTGGAGTGGTCGTGGTGGGTGGTGGTGGGTCGTGGTGGGTGGTAGAGGGGTCGTGGAGGGTCGTGGTGGGTGGTGGAGGGGTCGTGGTGGGTGGTGGAGGGGTCGTGGTGGGTGGTGGTGGGTCGTGGTGGGTAGTGGAGGGGTCTTGTGGGTGGTGGAGGGATCGTGGTGGGTCGTGGTGGGTGGTGGAGGGGTCGTGGTGGGTGGTGGAGGGGTCGTGGTGGGTGGTGGAGGGTCGTGGTGGGTGGTGGAGGGTCGTGGTGGGTGGTGGGGGTCGTAGGGGGGTGGTGGGGGGTCGTGTTACCTGCAAACACTACCTACCACCATCAACCACCAACCACAACTACCACCACCAACCACAACTACCACAACCACAACTACCACCACCACCACCAACCACAACTACCACCATCCCATACAGGTGATCATCTTAGCGTTTATTTAATTAATTAGATCTGTCGTTACCTCTCTCTCTCTCTCTCTCTCTCTCTCTCTCTCTCCACCCCTCCTTCTCTTCCCTCAACCAATCACAAAAGACACTATAACGTCATCAACGCTCAGTGACGTCACCAAGACCCAATGACGACACCAACTCTCAGTGACGTCATCAAGACCCAATGACGACACCAACTCTCAGTGACGTCACCAAGACCCAATGACGACACCAACTCTCAGTGACGTCACCAAGACTCAATGACGACATCAACTCTCAGTGACGTCATCCATCATAACAAAAACAACAGGTCGCCATCTTGGATATCTTTGCGTTTGTCCTCCTCATGACGTCATTGATGCCAGCGAGGGAGACGTACATACATACATACGTACATACATACATACATGACTACGCCCACTGCCTTATACAGTACAGACAATTACAGACTACGCCCACACACACGCCCACGCCCACACACCTGTATTATAATTAACTGTTTTTTACCTGTTAATGACGGGGGGGATAATGGATGGTACAGTTGGCGGCTATTTTGAATTTCCAAGGAGAAGGCGGCCATTTTGAATTTCCAAGGAGGAGAAGGCGGCTATTTTGAATTTCCAAGGAGGAGAAGGCGGCTATTTTGAATTTCCAAGGAGGAGAAGGCGGCTATTTTGAATTTCCAAGGAGGAGAAGGCGGCTATTTTGAATTTCCAAGGAGGAGAAGGCGGCCATTTTGAATTTCCAAGGAGGAGAAGGCGGCTATTTTGAATTTCCAAGGAGAAGGCGGCTATTTTGAATTTCCAAGGCGGAGAAGGCGGCTATTTTGAATTTCCAAGGCGGAGAAGGCGGCTATTTTGAATTTCCAAGGAGGAGAAGGCGGCTATTTTGAATTTCCAAGGAGGAGAAGGCGGCCATTTTGAATTTCCAAGGCGGAGAAGGCGGCTATTTTGAATTTCCAAGGCGGAGAAGGCGGCTATTTTGAATTTCCAAGGAGGAGAAGGCGGCTATTTTGAAACTCACATAAGGAGACCTGTCATTCTCTCTCAGTAGTTAAACGACCTAATCACCACCACAACCATCGTTAACAAGCACTAACGACCCGAGTGCCATGTTAGGGGTGCCAAACAACCCTAACTACCCTCTCAGCTTGGCCAAACGAGGTAATTACACCCTGGCCAGCTAAGTAGTCCAGCTTAATTACATAACAAGCAATTAAAGGGAGCCGTTGTTTGGAGTCCGGATAAACAGAGGTTATGGTCCGGATATTATTGTGGTATGTCAGGGTCATAGTCTTCCTTCCTCTTCCTCCTCCTCTTCTTCTTCCTCCTCCTCCTCCTCTTCTTCTTCCTCCTCCTCCTCCTCTTCCTCCTCCTCCTCCTCCTCTTCCTTCCCTCCTCCTCCTCAAGCAAAATCAATAGCAGAAAATAAGAGCTATAAAATTTTTGATCTCAAGGAGTTGGAGGAGGAGGAACAGGAGTCAAGGTCGACCTCCAAACCTCCCAGTCAAGATCGACCTCCAAACCTCCCAGTCAAGGTCCACCTCCAAACCCCCAAACCCGAGTCAAGGGTCCACCTCCAAACCCCCAAACCCGAGTCAAGGTCCACCTCCAAACCCGAGTCAAGGTCCACCTCCAAACCCCCAAACCCGAGTCAAGGGTCCACCTCCAAACCCCCAAACCCGAGTCAAGGTCCACCTCCAAACCCCCAAACCCGAGTCAAGGTCCACCTCCAAACCCCCAAACCCGAGTCAAGGGTCACCTCCAAACCCCCAAACCCGAGTCAAGGGTCCACCTCCAAACCCCCAAACCCGAGTCAAGGTCCACCTCCAAACCCCCAAACCCGAGTCAAGGGTCCACCTCCAAACCCCCAAACCCGAGTCAAGGGTCCACCTCCAAACCCCCAAACCCGAGTCAAGGTCCACCTCCAAACCCCCAAACCCGAGTCAAGGTCCACCCCCAAAACCGAGCCAAGGTCCACCTCCAAACCTCCCAGTCAAGGTCCACCTCCAAACCAGACCCCTAAGAGGTGTCACTTGGTCTACCGTGTGATCACAAGACCTCAACATTCAAGCACAGGTGAGGCGGATCCTTCCTCACCTGTGCACACCACACTAATTAGTATGGCTGTGTATGTATGTCTGTATGTATGTATGTAAATGAGAGAGGGAGAGAGAGAGAGAGAGAGATCACTACACAGTATGAAGTGCTGTTACTGAGGCGAGGGACTGTAGGGGGGGGGAGGAGGAGGAGGCTAGTACACACACACACACACACCCCCACACGTACACACCCACACGTACACACACACACCCACACGTACACACACACACCCCACACGTACACACCATCTCCAAATCCTCCTCCCAGCCCTCATGGACGATGGGAACCCCCCTCTCTCTCTCTCTCTCTCTCTCTCTCTCTCTCTCTCTGTTGTTGTTGTGGTTGTTATTGGCACCTAACAACCTTCCTTCCCACCTAACCCACCTACTAACCCACCTAACCCACCTACTAACCCACCAGTACCTCTTATGATTATCACAGAAATATAAAAATTACAGGTGGTCCAAAATGAAGCCCTGAGATTCATCACAGGTGAATAAAACCAATTAACCAGCAGCTGCACACCCTGGTCAGCTGCACACCCTGGCCAGCTGCACACCCTGGCCAGCTACACACCCTGGCCAGCTGCACACCCTGGCCAGCTGCACACCCTGGCCAGCTACACACCCTGGCCAGCTGCACACCCTGGCCAGCTGCACACCCTGGCCAGCTACACACCCTGGCCAGCTACACACCCTGGCCAGCTGCACACCCTGGTCAGCTGCACACCCTGGTCAGCTGCACACCCTGATCAGCTGCACACCCTGGCCAGCTGCACACCCTTCAAAGACTCTCACCAGATAACAACACCACAAGGCTCACAAAGTTACCACCATTACCACCTCCTGATCTTTTCGGCCAGGCAATAGACAACCTCTCTAGACCAGCATCCGCCAGTAGGGTCGGCTGTCTAGTGCCTGTACCCATAACTAACCCATGACTCGACCCTATCAGCCCACCCTCTCTTACCTCCTCCTTCCAACCCTCCTTCCACCCCCTCCTTCCACCACTTCCTTCCACCCCCTCCTTCCCCCCCTCCTTCCACCACTTCCTTCACCCCTCCTTCCAACCCTTCCTTCCACCCCCTCCTTCCACCACTTCCTTCCACCCCCTCCCTCACCCCCTCCTTCCCCCCCTCCTTCCACCACTTCCTTCACCCCTCCTTCCAACCCTTCCTTCCACCCCCTCCTTCCACCACTTCCTTCCACCCCCTCCTTCCCCCCTCCTTCCACCCCCTCCTTCCCCCCTCCTTCCAACCCTTCCTTCCACCCCTCCTTCCACCCCCTCCTTCCACCACTTCCTTCCACCCCCTCCCTCACCCCCTCCTTCACCCACCTCCTTCCACCCCCTCCCTCACCCCCTCCTTCACCCACCTCCTTCCACCCCCTCCCTCACCCCTCCTTCACCCCTCCTTCCACCACTTCCTTCACCCCTCCTTCCACCCCTCCTTCACCCCTCCTTTCTCTACAAAACAAAACCCCACTTACCCACCTCTACCCACCCTAACCCACCCTTACCCCACCATGCCCAAACTACCATAATGGGCACCAGCCAACAATGATTAACTGACTTGCCTTATACGGGTACCAGGGCTGAGGTACCACTCCAATGGTACGTAAAAGACTCAATGGTTAGTGTATGGGTGGGTTCCAATGTCTGTCTGTCTGTCTCTCTGTCTGTCTGTCTGTCTGTCTGTCTCTCTGTCTGTCTGTCTGTCTGTGTGTGTGAGAATTGATTAGACCTACAGTATGTGGGTAAAGTAGACCTATGGTTAGGCCTATGGTGGCTTAACCCCCCCCCCCCACCCCTCACCTTCCTTGATGATTTGTAAGCCTAAAAAAAAAAAGCCTATGGGCGGGTGAGTTCTCTCTCTCTCTCTCTCTCTCTCTCTCTCTCTCTCTCACACCTGTACTCACCTCAACCACCAGGTAGAGCTGAGGGCCAATTAATGTTTCCTTACCTGCGGAAAAAAACGGGAAAAAAACACACCATTAATAAACAAACAAACAAGAAAAATAAACATACAAAAACAAACAAACAAACACCTGATGTATGGAACTTTATACCAGAGAGAGAGAGAGAGAGAGAGAGAGAGAGAGAGGTCACCTTTGTAAACAACTCACCTGGAAATATCTCCTTCATTTCCTTCAGGCTGTATCCCCAGTCGGGTCTCTGTGATGCTATACACTGAAACATTATGTCCGCCGCCCACGCCCACCACCGCCGCCCACTACCACGCCCACAAACACCGCTCCATGTTGTTCTTAGTATACCGTGGACATTAAACACTTCCTCATGTTGTTCTGGCTACCACGATCGCAAAGACTTCCCCCATGTTGTTCTTAGTACCACGATACACACACACACACACACACACTATACACAGAGGTTACAGTCACTCGTAAGGGCCTGTCACTGTAAAAAGGATAAATGCGGTTAAATATACTATAATTTAGCTGTAATTTCGGTTTATAAGGCAGTAATTACAGCTATCGTATGTAATTTAGCTGTAATTTCGGTTTATAAGGCAGTAATTACAGCTATCTTACGTAATTTAACTGTAATTTCGGTTTATAAGGCAGTAATTACAGCTATCTTACGTAATTTAGCTGTAATTTCGGTTTATGAGGCAGTAATTACAGATATCTTACGTAATTTAGCTGTAATTTCGGTTTATAAGGCAGTAATTACAGCTATCTCATGTAATTTAGCTGTAATTTCGGTTTATAAGGCAGTAATTACAGCTATCTTATGCAATTTAGCTGTAATTTCGGTTTATAAGGCAGTAATTACAGCTATCTTACGTAATTTAGATGTAATTTCGGTTTATAAGGCAGTAATTACAGCTATCTTATGTAATTTAGCTGTAATTTCGGTTTATAAGGCAGTAATTACAGCTATCTTATGTAATTTAGCTGTAATTTCGGTTTATAAGGCAGTAATTACAGCTATCTTATGTAATTTAGCTGTAATTTCGGTTTATAAGGCAGTAATTACAGCTATCTTACGTAATTTAGCTGTAATTTCGGTTTATAAGGCAGTAATTACAGCTATCTTATGTAATTTAGCTGTAATTTCGGTTTATAAGGCAGTAATTACAGCTATCTCATGTAATTTAGCTGTAATTTCGGTTTATAAGGCAGTAATTACAGCTATCTTATGTAATTTAGCTGTAATTTCGGTTTATAAGGCAGTAATTACATCTATCTTATGTAATTTAGCTGTAATTTCGGTTTATAAGGCAGTAATTACAGCTATCTTACGTAATTTAGCTGTAATTTCGGTTTATAAGGCAGTAATTACAGCTATCTTACGTAATTTAGCTGTAATTTCGGTTTATAAGGCAGTAATTACAGCTATCTCATGTAATTTAGCTGTAATTTCAGTTTATAAGGCAGTAATTACAGCTATCTCATGTAATTTAGCTGTAATTTCGGTTTATAAGGCAGTAATTACAGCTATCTCATGTAATTTAGCTGTAATTTCGGTTTATAAGGCAGTAATTACAGCTATCTCATGTAATTTAGCTGTAATTTCAGTTTATAAGGCAGTAATTACAGCTATCTTATGTAATTTAGCTGTAATTTCAGTTTATAAGGCAGTAATTACAGCTATCTTATGTAACTTCACTGTAACTCGCATAAATATGGTCAAATACACTGTACCTTCAGTAATCTCACTGTAACGGGTTTCAAACACTGTAATTCTCTGTTATTAAGGTAAGTATACAGTTTCCATACACTGCAACCTTCTGTAACCTCACTGTAGAGAAACCAAATACAGGTTTCAGTAGTCTGTAACGTCCAGGTTGTGTTACAGGATACAGTTTGTGGTCATGTATGTATGTCTGTGTAGATTTGGTATTTAAACATTAATATACACTCAGGTTACAGGTTAATTACTGTATTTCTTCCTGTTTTTTTTGTAATTTACCTAATAAGAAAAATAATAATAATAATAATAATAATAATAATAATAATAATAATAATAATAATAATAATTTCCCTTACTAGCAAACGTACACAGTGACCTTTCCCTACCAAGCTCTCTCTCTCTCTCTCTCTCTCCTCCTCCTTCCCTACATTCCTTCCTTCCATCACCCTCCCTCCCTCCCTCTCTCTCTCCTCCTCCTTCCCTACATTCCTTCCTTCCATCACCCTCCCCTCTCCCTCTCTCCTCCTCCTTCCCTACATTCCTTCCTTCCATCACCCTCCCCTCTCTCTCTCTCTCTCCTCCTCCTTCCCTACATTCCTTCCTTCCATCACCCTCCCTCCCTCCCTCTCTCTCTCTCTCTCCTCCTCCTTCCCTACATTCCTTCCTTCCATCACCCTCCCCTCCCTCCCTCTCTCTCCTCCTCCTTCCCTACATTCCTTCCTTCCATCACCCTCCCCTCTCTCTCTCTCTCTCCTCCTCCTTCCCTACATTCCTTCCTTCCATCACCCTCCCCTCCCTCTCCCTCTCTCTCTCTCTCCTCCTTCCCTACATTCCTTCCTTCCATCACCCTCCCCTCCCTCTCTCTCTCCTCCTCCTTCCCTACATTCCTTCCTTCCATCACCCTCCCCTCCCTCCCTCCCTCTCTCTCTCTCTCTCCTCCTTCCCTACATTCCTTCCTTCCATCACCCTCCCCTCCCTCTCTCTCTCTCCTCCTCCTTCCCTACATTCCTTCCTTCCATCACCCTCCCCTCCCTCTCTCTCTCTCTCTCCTCCTTCCCTACATTCCTTCCTTCCATCACCCTCCCCTCCCTCTCTCTCTCTCTCCTCCTCCTTCCCTACATTCCTTCCTTCCATCACCCTCCCCTCTCTCTCTCTCTCTCCTCCTCCTTCCCTACATTCCTTCCTTCCATCACCCTCCCCTCTCTCTCTCTCTCTCCTCCTCCTTCCCTACATTCCTTCCTTCCATCACCCTCCCCTCCCTCTCTCTCTCTCCTCCTTCCCTACATTCCTTCCTTCCATCACCCTCCCTCCCTCCCTCTCTCTCAGCTCACGTATTTTACTTTAACTAAATTACTGTTTTTTGTCTCTCAATCTCACTTCTTTGTCCTTATCTTATCTAACACACACACACACCTAACACACACACACACACACCTAACACACACACACACACCTAACACACACCTAACACACACACCTAACACACACACACACCTAACACACACACACACACCTAACACACACACACACACACACCTAACACACACACACACCTAACACACACACACACACTCCTAACACACACACACACACCTAACACACACACCTAACACACACACACACACACACACACCTAACACACACACACACCTAACACACACCTAACACACACACCTAACACACACACACACACACACCCACCTAACAACAATAATAATAATAATAATAATAATAATAATAATAATAATAATAATAAGAATAATAATAATAATAACAATAATAATAACAATAATAATAATAATAACAATAATAATAATAATAATAACAATAATAATAATAATAACAATAATAATAATAATAAAAATAAAAATAAAAATAATAATAATAATAATAACAATAATAATAATAATAATAAGACGAACGAATGAATTAAATACCATACCATCACTATATAACCCAAGGCCTATCCAAAATATGTATCAACTTAGGCCTATCTAAATTGGACCCCAGAACTGATTTTTTACACTGGTATCTATTAGACCAGACCCCAAATTAGTTAGTTACACTGGGGCCTATTAGACCAGACCCCAAATTTGTTAGTTACACTGGGGCCTATTAGATCAGACCCCAAATTTGTTAGTTACACTGGGGCCTATTAGACCAGACCCCAAATTAGTTAGTTACACTGGGGCCTATTAGATCAGGACCCAAATTAGTTAGTTACACTGGGGCCTATTAGGACAGGGGCCCAACTGGACAGACCCCTTTATAGACATACATCGTAATGAAGGTAATTTAAATGTCTTCATAGTCACTTGTAAATGCATAAGCTGTTTCACACGTAATAGCATATAACCAATATATCACCTTTAAATAACTCTATATACATTCTGTCACTTATATAAATTCGTAAATCGGTTTATATATTCCGTTTGTATTGATATAAACATTATTGATGAATGTTTATGGTGTTTTTTGAGTGTTTTATTAAGCGGTGTTTAAGTGTTATGTTTATTTACAACTTCGTCATATTGGTTATAAAAATATTTCGGAAATGTGCTTTTAAATATGTTCTTTGTTATTTATCTGTAATTTATTTCTGTATAAGTTCGTGAATAAATTAATAAAAAATCGAGTTATTTCATTATTTCGATGTTAATTGACTTAGAGGTTTAATGTAATACTGTCAGATTTCCGGAGGGACACACACACACACACACCCTCACTCCACGACACCACAGAGGGAACTGTTTGAAAAACGCCATGCGTGAGAAGCATCTGCCGGTGGCTCTCTTGGGGTGGCTGGGGTACTGAACCAATGAAAACTCACGGGATAAGCTTCCCCGTCTGTGATTCGCTCTCCGCACAATGAGTCTCTTCCACTTAACCCCGTTTATATGAATCTCTGAGTTCTGATTGGCTGCATCCTCAAGGGAGAAACGGAAAGCAGTATCATTCGAACTAGTCCAAGGGGTTACGTCCTCTAAGAGTAACGTCCTGTTCTTACTTTACAAATAATTACCAATTTCTCGCCAACAAAAACAAATAAACAAATAATTAATTAACAAAAACAATTATAATTATTTTCAGGGGCTTTTAAATCGCCAAAATGACTCAACTATTCGCCAAATTCGCCAAATAAAGAGGAATAATTATTGGCTATAGTGACACACCCAAACAGTCTCACAGCCAGAGAGAGAGAGAGAGAGAGAGAGAGAGAGAGAGAGAGAGAGAGAGACTCCTACTGAACCACCACCAC
>CAUDMG010000721.1:32500-35000 GCA_958450375.1 Homarus gammarus | reverse complement strand
TTTCAAACTTAAGTCACTTATTTCTCAATTTTCACCCTTAAATCAAAATGCTATGAGCGATTTAGATATATTAATAATTTCCTTAATCCATCTACTGTATTTTGTTGTATTAGGATTTAAAAATATATGTAAAATAAGGGATAAAATTGTATTAAATTAATAACTTTTCGGAGGCACATTTCAGGCAAGAAATTCCAGCGTAAACTAAACTATTTTGCACCATTATGTATCACCTACCAAAATACATGTATAATTATGTATCCCTATAAAATACATATGTATATTTATATCTACATATTATATACATAAACTTTATGCTGTAATCGTATGGTAATTACTGTACCGCTGTAATTAAAATACTGTTTTGTATTCTGAGTTCGTAAAAATTTTAGTATCAGATTTACAGTAAAAAATACGACTCCATATGCGTATAGATGTACTCAATATGCGTATAGGTGATTATACATGTAATCAATATATATATGAGTGACGGAATATGTAGTCTATATGTCTGTACTCATTGGGAGAGTCCTAGTACACGTTTATCTTGCACTAGACGTACTTAAAAACCCAAGATTAATCACCTCTCATACTCACAATACTAGACTCAGAACTAGTTAACACTGACTCACTATACATACTTACATCATGTGTATATTTGTGTATTACTGTGTGTATGACTGTGTGTATTACTGTGTGTATGACTGTGTGTATTACTGTGTGTATGACTGTGTGTATTACTGTGTGTATGACTGTGTGTATTACTGTGTGTATGACTGTGTGTATTACTGTGTGTATGACTGTGTGTATGACTGTGTGTATTACTGTGTGTATGACTCAGAGGTTCTCAGAAACGTTCATCTATCGTAAATTAAGTGAGTCAGACACGTTCATCTATCGTAAATTAAGTGAGTCAGACACGTTCATCTATCGTAAATTAAGTGAGTCAGAAATGTTCATCTATCGTAAATTAAGTGAGTCAGACACGTTCATCTATCGTAAATTAAGTGAGTCAGAAACGTTCATCTATCGTAAATTAAGTGAGTCAGACACGTTCATCTATCGTAAATTAAGTGAGTCAGACACGTTCATCTATCGTAAATTAAGTGAGTCAGAAACGTTCATCTATCGTAAATTAAGTGAGTCAGACACGTTCATCTATCGTAAATTAAGTGAGTCAGACACGTTCATCTATCGTAAATTAAGTGAGTCAGAAACGTTCATCTATCGTAAATTAAGTGAGTCAGAAACGTTCATCTATCGTAAATTAAGTGAGTCAGAAACGTTCATCTATCGTAAATTAAGTGAGTCAGACACGTTCATCTATCGTAAATTAAGTGAGTCAGAAACGTTCATCTATCGTAAATTAAGTGAGTCAGACACGTTCATCTATCGTAAATTAAGTGAGTCAGACACGTTCATCTATCGTAAATTAAGTGAGTCAGACACGTTCATCTATCGTAAGTTAAGAAAAAAAAATCAACGTACGATCGTCTGAGAATCTTTCCTCGTATCGTAGGGTGTAAGAGAGAGGCCAGTTTATGTCTCTTCGTGTCAAGTTACGATAAAAAGTAAACTTACGATACTTTTGAGACGTGATAGGGGGTAGGGGGTGGGGGGGTAGAGGTAGGGAGAGGAGGAGGGAGGGTGAGGGAAGGAAGGGGGGAAGGTGGGGGGTGAGGGAAGGAAGGGGGAGGGAGGGGTCGGGTGTGAGATGACCTAAGCCGGATGGTTGTCATGGTGACGCCCAAAAGTAAACAAACACTCTGTCCTAATGACCTGACTGATATATGAGGCGACACACACACACACACATACACGCACGCACGCACGCACACACACACACTCTATTAACGTCTCCTATACTACATAACAAAACAACCCCTCAAACGACCCCTTCAACTCTCTTTGATCATCATTCTCACCTTCCCCCACCTAAGATCCCTCGCTTCCAACCACCTCATACCACCTACACCACACAACGACCCCTTCAACACTCTTTGATCATCATTCTCACCTTCCCCAACCTAAGATCCCTCGCTTCCAACCACCTCATACCACCTACACCACACAACGACCCCTTCAACACTCTCTGATCATCATTCTCACCTTCCCCCACCTAAGATCCCTCGCTTCCAACCACCTCATACCACCTACACCACACAACGACCCCTTCAACTCTCTCTGATCATCATCCTCACCTTCCCCCACCTAAGATCCCTCGCTTCCAACCACCTCATACCACCTACACCACACAACAAACCCTCTCAACTCTCTCTGATCATCATCCTCACCTTCCCCCACCTAAGATCCCTCGCTTCCAACCACCTCATACCACCTACACCACACAATGACCCTCTTAACTCTCTCTGATCATCATCCTCACCTTCCCCCACCTAAGATCCCTCGCTTCCAACCACCTCATACCACCTACACCACACAATGACCCTCTTAACTCTCTCTGATCATCATCCTCACCTTCCCCCACCTAAGATCCCTC